>QRDG01000193.1:510448-531982 GCA_012064385.1 Puccinellia tenuiflora
TGATAGAAGCCTACTTTTGCCTTTGCCTGCAGGTAACCTTACTATTCGCGTTATTTCTGAATGTAGGTGTTGGTGGTGGTGCTCCCCCTGAAGGGACGTCCAGCGCGAATACCACCTTGTCGGCGGCAGTCGACCTCTGCAACCGGGTTTGCGCGTGCGCCGCGGACGCTGTGAAGAAGTCCTCGAGCGCCCTGGCCAACATCTATCAAGGTGTTTTCCCTGGTCAGGCTGCGCCTAAGGCTGACGCGCTGGCGGCTCCATTTGCTGAGGCGAATGTGATGGCCAACTACACCCGCACCCAGACGGTACGCGGCTCCGAGCTCACCTTCCGTCTGTTACTCGGTCATGGGATCTCGGGTGACTTTGAGGCGGCTGTGAGCGACTTCCCTCGAAGGCCCGATGGAAAGTCCAAGTCCCTGACCAGCGTCAAGGACAAGGCGACTCAGTTAGCTAAAAGCTGATTGACACCTTTTGAGAGGAAGCTTGGAGTCAGCCGCCAAAAAGGCCGCACACCGTCGGGTTCTGCCATGTAGTGTTGTAGTAGGGGTCTTCTTTTGTCTTTTGTAATGAAACTCGATGAAATCAATGGATATGCTGATTCTGTCATGCGACTGTGTTTTTGTCTAGTCTTGCTGTTGAAAATAGTGCTCTCTGATGTTCTTTAAATTGACAGCCTGACGGAAGTGCTCCTCCTGAAGTCGCGGAAGATATCCGTGCGTACTGGGATGAGGGCACCTCTTCGGCTGCGCCTGCGTCTTCGCGTTGTCCGACTTCTCCAGCTCCCGCGCGGAGCACGAACGACCAGCGAGTGTTTAATTATATGAGGAACAAGATCACTGAACTTGAGTCGAAGCTGCGGAGAACTGAAGTGGAGCTTGAACGCCTCGGGCGCGTTCCGCTGGGCCGTTCAATCAGCGCGAACGGTTCCTTCTTGACCAGATTGATCTGATATATGTCGACAGCTGCAAGGTTGGGCTCTAGCTGCTTCTCTTTGATTTCTTCATGCTTGTGTTGTTCTGCACCTTGACCCGTTAATTGCAGTTGTTAATCCCGACTGGCAAGCCGAGAACGCTCGAGTGGACGAGCGCGTGGATAGTGAGGCCACCGGTAATTCGGTCGAAGCTCGCCAATTCTGGGTACATAAGGGAGAGGGCCGTATACTCGCGCGGATGCTGGATCGCACCTGGCGAGCTGCGTTCGTTCTTGAAGGTTGCAGGAAAGCACTCTGGCAAGATCAACAAAGTGTTCTTCCCCTTGATGAGCAGCCGGAAGGGTTGCCCGCGCTGTTGGAGAGGTTCCGCAGTAGCAGGGCGTTGAAGGGGTCGTCCTCGTCAGCTTGTTGCCGGGGCCAACACAGCGTTTGCCTATGTTCGACTGCATCGACCTCATGTTCCCTTGGACAGAATACTTGATGGGTTGCCTAGGGATGTTGATTATGCTGAATCCCTGAGGCCGCACGTCAGGTGATGCGACAGGTTCTGAATCATACAGAGCGACGTGTAGGGCCACTGGATGCGCCAAAAGGAAGAGCCTGTCGACTAAGAAAAACAGTTTGTTGTATAATGTTAGCTGTAACATAAACATGCATGTATGTATGCCCATATGATGTTGTATGGGTGATTTTGCACTTGTAGACCTGTATGGCTCGAGCCCCCGAGTGAATCGAGTGGCGGCCTAGGATTTTTGGGTGATGCCTGTTAGGCGCAGCCCCCCGAGTGGATTCGAGTGGCGGCCTAGGCTACTTTTAGACCTGTACAGCGCGAGCCCCCGAGTGCGTCGAGTGGCGGCCGAGGATTTTTGGTGATGCCTGTTAGGCGCAGCCCCCGAGTGATTCGAGTGGCGGCCTAGGCTTACTTTAGACCTGTACAGCGCGAGCCCCCGAGTGCGTCGAGTGGCGGCCGAGGATTTTTGGGTGATGCCTGTTAGGCGCAGCCCCCGAGTGGTTCGAGTGGCGGCCTAGGCTAACTTTAGACCTGTACGGCGCGAGCCCCCGAGTGCGTCGAGTGGCGGCCGAGGATTTTTGGTGATGCCTGTTAGGCGCAGCCCCCGAGTGATTCGAGTGGCGGCCTAGGCTTACTTTAGACCTGTACAGCGCGAGCCCCCGAGTGCGTCGAGTGGCGGCCGAGGATTTTTGGGTGATGCCTTGTTAGGCGCAGCCCCGAGTGGTTCGAGTGGCGGCCTAGGCTAACTTAGACCTGTACAGCGCAGAGCCCCCGAGTGCGTCGAGTGGCGGCCGAGGATTTTTGGGTGATGCCTGTTAGGCGCAGCCCCCGAGTGGTTCGAGTGGCGGCCCTAGGCTAACTTTAGACCTGTACAGCGCGAGCCCCCGAGTGCGTCGAGTGGCGGCCGAGGATTTTGGGTGATGCCTGTTAGGCGCAGCCCCCGAGTGGTTCGAGTGGCGGCCTAGGCTAACTTTAGACCTGTACAGCGCAAGCCCCCGAGTGCGTCGAGTGGCGGCCGAGATTTTTTGGGTGATGCCTGTTAGGCGCAGCCCTCGAGTGGTTCGAGTGGCGCCTAGGCTAACTTTAGACCTGTACAGCGCAAGCCCCCGAGTGCGTCGAGTGGCGGCCGAGGATTTTTGTGTTGGACCTGTGCGGCGCAGCCCCCGAGTGGTTCGAGTGGCGGCCTAGGTTGCAAAGGAGAGGGTGACACAAAATTTCTTTAATCATCTTTATTTATTCTCGCAAACAGGCCGCCTCATTAAAACCCTTCCAGTCCCCTTAGGTACCCTGGCGAGGGAAAGAGTGCGTAAGAAAACCTGCTGCTACTTTGAGTTTACAGTGTAGGGTACATCAGGCGTAGAAGCGGCGTAGCTGTGCCACGTTCCACGGGTTACTGCAAACTGTTCCTGTGGCTTGGTCCTTCAGGCGGTATGCTCCATTGCCGATTGCTTCTGTCACGATGTACGGGCCTTCCCATGGGAGGCGAGCTTGTGCACTTTCTTCTGCTTGAGTCGAAGGACCAGGTCGCCTGGGACAAAAGCTCTGGGTCGCAGTCGTCGCCCGTGGTAGTTGCGCAGGTCCTGCTGGTACACTGCTGTACGGCTGAGGGCGATGTCGCGTGCTTCATCTAGAGTGTCCCTGTCATCTTCGAGTGCCTCTTCTGCGTCGGACTCGTCGTTAGGACACGACCCGTTGGAGCGTCAAACTTAATGTCACAGGGTAAGACTGCTTCTGCGCCGTACACCATAAAGAACGGTGTGTATTGGGTGGATCTGTTCGGCGTGGTGCGTAGGGCTCCATAGCACGCTTGGAAGTCCTCTACCCAGGCTCCTGCAGCTCGTTTCAACGGCACTCGCAGACGCTTCTTTATCCCTTTGCTGACTAGGCCGTTGGCCCTTTCGACTTGTCCGTTTAGACTGCGGGTGTGAGACGGATGCGTAGCTGAGCTTGATGCCTTGTTCCTCGCAGAAATCTCTGAAACTCCTCGGCTGTAAAGTTCGTGCCGTTGTCGGTGATGATTACCGTGGGGCACGCCAAATCTGAAGATGATGGACCTGATGAAGTTGACTGCTGAAGTTGCGTGTTGAACTTGTGATTGGCACCGCCTCGATCCACTTCGTGAATTTATCGACTGCCACCAGGAGGTGCGTGTGCCCACCCGGGGAGGACTTCCTGAAGGGACCTACCATGTCGAGTCCCCACTGCGCGAACGGCCATGCAAGTGGGATGGTTTTCAATGCTGATGCAGGTGCGTGAGGTTTGTTGGCGAACTCTTGGCAGCCGACGCACCTTTTTACGAGCTCGACTGCGTCTTGCATTGCAGTGGGCCAGTAGAACCCTGCTCGCAAGGCCTTGGCAACCAGTGCTCGACTGCTTGCATGATGCCCGCAGATTCCGGCGTGGATGTCGAGTAGAATAGCTTGCCGTCAGATGGATCAATGCACCTTTGGAGTACGCCTGAGATGCTTCGCTTGTAAAGCTCGCCCTTGATGATGGTGAAGCCCTTCGAGCGGCGGACAATGCGCCTTGCTTCGACTGGGTTCTCTGGCAGCCGCTGATGCGAGCATGTAGGCCAGATACGGGCTTGTCCATGTGGGTTCGACCAGCATGATCTCCCATGGGCTCCTTCTCCGTGCTTTGCGGTGTTGGCAGGTAGTTGTTGTCGATTGCAGGGGGTTCTGGCGGGGGCCGGACCCTGATAGAGCGCTGCGTGATGCACTCGAGGAAGACTCCGGGTGGAACCGGAGCTCGATCTGAGGCCGAGGTTTGGCGAGGATGTCGGCTTCTTCTTGCTTTCGCGGCCAATGTGTCGCAGTTCGCAGCCGTCGAATTGGCCTTCCAGCTGGTTGTACAGCTCCCTGTATGCTATCATGTTGTCAGCGATGGCGTCGCATTGCTTCATTGTTTGCTGCAACACAGGTAGGAGTCGCCATAGATCATGAGGCGAGTGGCGCCGCAGTTCTTGGCCATCCGCATGCCGTGGATCAGTGCCTCGTACTCCGCCTCGTTGTTGGAGGGTGTTGGAAATTTCATCTGCAGCACGTACTTAAGCTTATCGCCTTTGGGTGATATGAGCACGACTCCCGCTCCGGCTGACTTGAATTTCTTGGATCCATCGAAGTACATGGTCCATGCAGTCGATAAATCAGGCTCGTCTGGTAGCTGCGCTTCTATCCACTCTGTGGTGAACTCCGGGAGGACCTGAGCCTTGATTGCCTTCGGGTGCACGTACTTCAGCCCCCATGGCCCTAACTCGACAACCCACTTGGCGACTCGCCCTGTCGCGGATGATTAGTGAGGATGTCTGATAGGGCGGAGGAGCTTACCACCGTTATCGGGTGCTCGGAGGAAGTAGTGTACCACCTTCCTTGACGTCATGAAGACGGCGTATGCCAACTTCTGGTAGTGCGGGTACCTCTGTTTTGACTCTGTTAATACCTCGCTGAGGTAATACACGGGCCGTTGGACCGGATGAGCCCTTCCTTCTTCCTCCCGTTCGACTACGAGAACGGTACTGACCCCTCTGTTCGTGGCTGCCACGTAAAGGTACAGTGGTTCATTCTCCTGGGGTGCTACCAGTACTGGAGGGGTTGTTAGGGTCTTCTTCAGCCTGTCAAAGGCATCCTGCGCTTCCTCCGTCCACTCGAATTTGTCCGCCTTTTTCATCAGCTGGTAGAAGGGCAGGGCCTTTTCTCCCAGCTTACTTATGAATCGACTGAGTGCTGCGACTCTGCCGGCTAGACTTTGTACGTCATGGAGTTTTGTTGGTGCAGGCATGTCGAGTATATTTTGCACCTTTTCTGGATTTGCTTCGATTCCTCTCGCAGAGACAAGGTACCCCAGTAGCTCTCCGGCTGGGACGCCGAAAATGCACTTGTCTGGGTTCAGCTTGATCTGGTACTTGTCGAGTGCCTCGAAGACCTTGCGGAGGTCGTCGATGAGGGTGTCCTCTTTGCGGGTGGTGATGACGATATCGTCGACGTAGACTTGGACCACCTTCCCGATAAGCTTCTTCAGGCAGGCTTGCATTGTACGCTGGTACGTGGCCCCAGCGTTTTCAACCCGAAGGGCATCATGGTGTAGCAGAACACACCGTGTGGTGTGATAAACGCCGTCTTCTCTTGGTCTTCGACTGCCATCTTGATCTGCTGGTAGCCTGAGTAGGCATCCAGGAAGGACAGGCGTGCGCAGCCCGCAGTCGAGTCGACGATCTGATCAATCCGCGGGAGCGGAAAGTGATCCTTGGGGCAACATTTGTTGATGGCGGTGAAGTCGACGCACATGCGGAGTTTCTTCGTCTTCTTCTTTTCCACCAGTACTGGGTTTGCTACCCACTCTGACTTCTTGATTTCTTTAATAAAACCGGCATGGAGCAGCCGGTCGATCTCCAAACTGATCGCGTCTCTCTTTGGACCCGAAAAGCGCCTCATGGTTTGCTTGACAGGTCTGGCGTCCTTATGAACGTGTAATCGGTGCTCGGCGAGTTCTCTTGGTATGCCTGGCATATCAGAAGGTTGCCAGGCGAATATCTTCCAGTTTTCGCGCAAGAACTCGACAAGCGCGCTTTCCTATGCGCTGGTCAAGCTTGATGACACCCGAACCACCTTGTCAGCATCTGTCGGGTGTACCTGGTGGGCCCTGGTATCGTCGCTGGTGTTGAACGCCGAGTCCTTGGATGATTTCTTCTTTGGGGGGAAGAGGGTCTTGTCGTTGTCGACTGCCAGCATCTCCAGGTGATCGTCCATCCCAAAGAACTCAGAGATCCTGTTGAACTCGCGGTCGCAGCTGTCGGACCGGTCGAAGTCGCCTCTCACCGTGATGACACCCTTGGGTCCAGGCATCTTGAGCATGAGGTAGGCGTAGTGGGGTATCGCCATGAACCTTGCAAAAGTTGGACGCCCGAGGATGGCGTGGTACTTTGATTTCCAGTCGACCACCTCGAAGTCGATTGCCTCCCTCCGGAAGTTGTCGGGTGTGCCGAAGATCACGTCGAGTGTGATTACTCCCATGGGCGTAACTGCTTGCCCTGGTACTATACCGTGAAAGGTATTAGATGACGGCGTCAGGTTGGAAGTTGACCTGTTCATGCGCCTGAGGGTGTCAGCGAAAAGAATGTTGATTCCGCTGCCTCCATCCATGAACACCTTTTTCAAGGTGTACTCCCCGATCTGAGCTTCGACTACCAGAGCGGCGTGCCCGGGCCGTGGTATTGCCGGCGGGTGATCAGCCCTGGAGAAGGTGATGTCTGTCTCTGATCCTCTCAGGTACTCGGGTACTGCGGGTGGATTGGTGATTGCCTGAAAGACTTGGCGAGTAATGAGCTTCTGGGTCCTGTTGGAAGGACGCCCCTTCTGTATCATGTTCATCTGCCCGCGTGGTGCTGGGAACACGTTGGCAGGGTCCTGTTGCTGCGGTTGCTGCTGCTACTGTTGCGGCTGCTGCGGTTGTTGCGGCGGGTAGTAAGCCAGTGCTGCTTGCGCTGGGTTGGCGAGTGGAGGAGCTGGTGGTGCGTTGATTGCCAGCTGTCCCGCGACTGGTTGTCCCGCGGGTGATGCTTGATGAACCTGCTGCCCGTCCGTAGCAAGTACGCGCGTGAAGGCCCTGGCCAGCCGTTGCGCCTTCTTGCAGTCCTTCAACAGGTGTCGGGATCCCCACTTGCCTGTTTCCGGGTCCTTGAACATATGGTGCCTGCAGGGTTGCTCTAGCTCTTCCTCATCCGTGAGTATGCGTCTGCGCCACTCGCGCTTGCGACTTCCATCTCCGCGGTAGCCGCTGCCACCACCTTGGTTGTATCCTCTATCATTGCCACCGCCTTGGCTATATCCTCTATCATTGCCACCGCCTTGGCTATATCCTCTATCATTCTCACGGGGGGTTTCGAATCCCGCCGCTACTAACTCTATTGAGTCGTGGCCGATAAAGCGTGGTTTCTTTTTCAGTCGACCCTCTCGCCAGTTGCTGAGTTGGGGATCTGGCATTGAGTCGCGGACGGAGTCTTCTCCATCTGCCCATTGGTTGGCGATCTGCATAAGGTCTATCATATTCTTCGGCCTGAGCCTACCAAGTTCTTCACGAAGATCGCGACGGGTGAGGCCGTAGATGAATGCATCCATGACTCTGTCCTCTGTGGTGGCTCCATCCATGGTGTTGCGGAGCAGGGTCCACCGTTGGATGTACGAACGGAGTCGCTCCTCATGGCCCTGTTTGCAAGCTTGGAGCTCGATGAGGGTGGTTGGCCTTGCGTAAGTTCCCAGGAAACCTTTTATGAATGCAGTCCTGAATTCCTCCCAAGTCCTGAAGGCATCCTTCGGCTGCGTGTTGAGCCACCCGCGGGCGGATCCCGTGAGCATCAGCTGGATGTACTGCATGGCGGTAGTCGAATTACCACCTTGGCAGCTGCATGCGATGAGGTAGTCGTCTAGCCAATCCCGCGGGTGCTGCTTTTCATCGTACTTTTGTGTCTCCGCCGTCAGCTTGAAGCCTTTGGGCATCTTCGTGTCGCGAATATTTATACTGAAACACGGGGCTCCACGTGGCTCGTGGTCTTCATCATCGTCGAGTAGTCCTGCTTCTCGCAGTCGACGGTCACGGTCTATCCTTCTCTGTGTGACGACGTTGCGGCCATCCTCGCCGAGCTGCAGTTGTCACAGTCGAATCGGTTCCCGATCTACCGCTGGTGCGACTCCACGGTCACGACGTCCTCGTTCCTCGTACATCCCTTCGACTGGTTCTCCCCTTGACAAGGCTTCTTCGACTTGCCTCAAGGCTTGGATCTGCTGCCTGTGTACGCGGGCGTTGGCGCTTCCTTCCGGCGGCTGCATGACCCGCAAATAGGTCTCGACTCCCATAAGCGCTGAGGCGGGTGTTCTGGGGATGGGTATTCCGTCCTCGTCTTCCAAGAAAGATGACTCCAAGTTGCGGGTGAGGTGGACGCGATCGGCCTCGTGCACCCGCGGCATGCGAGTTCTGTGCCTTCCTTCTTGATTGACTTCTTCTGATCCAGACATGAACGAGAGCGCTGCCCTCCTGGCACTCGACTCATCGGCTAGCTCCTTGCGCCGGGCCAACTCGGCTTTATCCTGTTTGATTCGTTCGGCTTCCTTCCAGAGCAAGTACTGGACCGCCTGTCGATCTTCCTGTGGATCTTCCGGGGCAGGGAACGTGCCATCGTCCACGTGCTTCTGTGCCCTAATCGCCAGCTCCCGGGTGATGGTAAGTTTCGTCACCTTGTCTTGCAGGATGACTTCCATGGGGTACACGGGTGCTGATGGGCCGACCATGTAGACTTGCGCGGGGTAGACCCGTCGAGTGGGGCTGATGCTCCCTGTCGTGCTTCCTTCATCTGAGCTGTACTCGTTGTCGAAGATCACAGCAACGTGGTGGGTACCACGGTCGCTGCTACTGGCGGCTGCGCGACGCGTAGATGCGATCGGCGCAATCGAAGCTGGTACGGATCTTGGCTGGCGCCCGAACAGGTAGGTCGGAGTAGACTTGACTCGCCCCGTGGCCGCAGCAGATGCGTTTTTCTTGGCAACCGCAGATGCGATCGCCGCAGTCGAAGTTGATGTAGTCGAAGTAGACGCAGTCGCCTTGACCGCGGCAGATGCGACCGATGAAGCCATGGTCGGCGCAGTTGATGTAGACGCAGATGGCGATGTAGATGCGATCTCCGTAATCTTCACGGCGGGTGAGGTTGCGATCAGTGCAGCCGCCATGGATGCAGGCGCCTCCATTGAACGCAGGGCGGCCTGCGTAGGGCGGAGGGTTCCGCGACTGTCCACCAGATAACGCAGACTACCAAAGGTAATCCACGTGCTCTGTTGGAATCCGGCGTAAGCCGAAAGATCCGCCGGCGAGTGCTCGACGTACTCGAGGAAGCCGGTGTAGATCGACTCCCTCGCGCTGATGGTGTTGTTGGTTGCGGGTGAGGCCGGCATGATCACGACTCCAGCGATCTGTTCTTTCCCACAGACGGCGCCAATTGACGAGCTTGTGACTCGGCAAATCCCTAGGTCGAATACCCCGGGTTGATTGAAGGAGAAAGAGAGAGATCAGGCTGGTGAACACGACGGCTAACAGGGGGCGATTTTACCCAGGTTCGGCCCCTCGAGTTGAGGTAAAGACCTACTCCTGCTTGTCTGGGATTATCGATTGGTGGCTACAATGCGATGTTCAATGATTCGATGCCCTAGACGGCGCACCCTCCCGGCCTTTATACTACAGGCCGGGTCTCGGGTGGACGGTGCGGATTGCACGTACAAGATAAGGAAAGCATCACCGACCTAAGTCGACTACTTGTGCCACACGGTGTCCTTCTTGGGCTTCGCTGGGCCTTCAATGGCGTGACCCAGGTACCACCACCGTGGGGGACCCGAAAGGTAGCCCCACGACAACACCCTCCGAGATCGATCTCCCCTCCGATAGGGTGCCGGGATTGACTTTAGAATCTCCCCGAATTAGGTTTCAAGGTGGTGGCGGCTTTGGGTCGAGTTCGTGGAAAATAATCACCTCCATCGATGTTTTAGGGTAATTGTGAATTTATAGGCGTCGTAGGGGGCCGAGGCGACACCCGAGGTGCAGAGGCGGGTCCCACCCGTGGGTCCAGGTGGGACCAGGACCAGGGACAACCCCTGGCCTCTGGGTGTCCCCCCAGGTCGCCCTATGGTCTCTGGCTTCGTCGTGGCGAATAAAAATCTCCATGATTTTTTGCGCAATTCCGAGAATATTTCCAGTAGTGGATTTTCTGAAATAGAAAACAGCAGAAAGAGGGAACTGGCACTGGGCATCTTGTCAATAGGTTAGTCCAATAAAATGCCTAAAACTCATATAACAAGATAGTAAAAACATGTGACAATGGTAATTAACAAGCACGGATCAATCAAAAATTATAGATATGTTTGACACGTATCAGTGTCCGCGGCGGCCGGTGAGGCTGTGGTGGTGTCCGCGGCGAGAACGAGGGTGGTTTCCTCATCGGCACCGCTGCCCGCCATGGGGTTTTCCTGGGAGAGGGCGGGAGTTGGCGGGAGGGAAAAGGGCAAATGAGGGTTTTATGGCTGGTGGGCGGGCCAAGGTAGGCCAAGAAGAGGACTCCGCGCGGCTCCGATGTGTCCGGAGTCGATGCAAACTCGGCTAAATTTGGGCCGGATTTGGGTCGTCGCGGACGAAAAAACAGACATTGGTCCATTTGCGTCCTCGCATTGTGCCATGGTTTCTACCCAATCGGACAGAAACAGAGCGCGCCAGACGAAATGGGTCAGCACGTTGGAGTTGCCTTTATGGTAAGAAAAAAGGCCAATGACAAATAATGATGATATTGAGAAAGAAGCAGAGTAATACCATCGTTTTTTATTTGGTTGTATCCAAGAGCTTTGCCTTTCCTCCATTTCTCCGGACTTTGTGTTTGATGGTAGGTAAGTCACGGCTCCGAGATGCTACATCACCCTCCGTACTTTCTAGCGTCAACTGACCCGTCGAATGAGCTAGAACGTGAAAAGTACGAGTATGATGAAACAACAACTGGTAATAACAAAATATGGCCCTAAGAAATGGTCCAACTTGAGCCTCCAATCTAAATCTAACTTCTTCGGCTCATCATGCCTTCTAGCAAGGAGAAACATTCATGTTCACTTGTTGGAGCTCTTGACAATATGCATATGGAGGTTCTTGAAGTAGAGATTCCGAACTTAATCGTCAGGAGGGCAACCTAGTTTATTTTATTTAGATCACCCAATACTTAGGAGGGTGAAAATAGTTCGCCATGGCCAGTTTCCTAATTGGGAGGAGCTACATGAGGATTTATAAAGTTTGCAAACAAACTCAAACCATCTGTAATGGAGGAGCTAATATATTTTTGACGGGAATATTTGAGCTCTAGATTAACCTAAGTTGTCCTCCATTATGCTCTTCTACACCTGCCCATTTTCTTCAAGTTGTATCTAATAAGTAATTGTGTGTGATAATATGATGTAGATTTAATCTTTAAATTATAATAATGAATTATGGCCCCGATAATCGCTGAAAGCTGAGCCTCCAGATAGAATCTGGCTTCGCCACCTCACGTTATACCCCACCCCCCGATGTTTTCACCTTGCACGAAATTCCAATAAAGGGGAACTTTCATGTTTACGGTCGGAGCTCTTGACAATATACAGATAAGCTTCGTGACGTACAGGTTCTGAAAGCTTAACCAGGAGGATAGAAAGGTGTAAATATCTTGACATGGTTAGTTTCCTACTTGGGGGTGGGGGTGGGGGGAGGTACATGAGGACTTGTGAATTTTGTAAACAAACTGAAACAACCTCATGGGAATATTTAAGCTCTAAATGAACCTCACATGACGTCCATTACGCTCTTTTAGTCCTACCCATTTTTCTCAAGTTGTACTAATACGTATTTCTTTGTAGATGATAATAATATGACGTAAATTAAAGATTTAGATAACTCTACTTAGTTATACCATTATGTGTGTGTGGCGGGGGAGGGGGGGTTGTCAGTGGTTAGAGATGAGATATATGAAGGGTTTGATGATGTGGATCACACGTTCGCTGGGAGACCCCAAGAGGAAGGTATGATGCAGCAAAGCAGTTGTTACCCTTGATTAAAAAACCAAGGTTGTCAGATCCAGTAGGGCTTGGAGAAGGCTTAGCGAGGTGTCAATCTACTCTGGAGCTTGTAGATTAACGTGGACCTGCACACAATCACAAACAAGTACTTTGCCCCAACGAAAACAGAAAGGTTGTCAATCTCTCCGGCTTGCTGAACACAAAGGATTAAATGTGTGGATGCAAAATATGATGAGAATAAAATAGGACCAGTGAGCAAATGATGATGAAAAGCTATAAAAACGGTTGTAAGCAATGTAGAAAAATAGGACCAGGATCCACAGTTCACTAGAGGTGTCTCTCCAAAAGATATACATGATGGGGAAACAAATTACAGCATGGCAATTGATAGAATTGTGGGCGTACAAGGCTATCATAAAACAATATAGTTCACCATTTCATCTAATATGGGCATTACGTCAAAATACATAGACTGTCTTCTGACTGCATCTATGACTAATAATCCACCTTGGGATTGCAATCCAGCATGTCACCCAAGTTGCAAGCAACAGATCATTGCAATAAGCAAAGTGCATAATGTAAGCAATATAAATAACACAAGGAAATCACACCGCTGTTTTCTCCCTAGTGGCAACAGCACATCTCTCATCTTAATCGTTTCTGTCAACCCGAGCTCAGACAAGAGAGGCATGAACCCACTATCTAGCATAAATACTCCCTCATACAACACTAATAATTACTTGGCCAAAGCATCCACTATCATCGGATAGCATGTAAGATCATAGATAAAACACAACACATAGATGAACAAAAGCAATGACTTCCACAATTCATCGAATCCATGCAAACACAATCATGTAGCAGTTACAAATAATATGATCTTGATCATGATAGGCAGCTCACAAGATCTAAGCAATGGAGTACAAGGAGGAGAGACAACCATCTAGCTACTGCTATGGATCCGTAGTCCCGTGGTGGACTACTCACGCATCTCTCCGAAGGCAGGCATGGTGGTGTAGATGCCTCCCGTGTCGATTCCCCTCCCCGGCAGGGTGCCGGGAAGAGCTGCAGAACCCTCCCGAACTAGGGTTGGAGATGGCGGCAGCCTCGGATGTCTTCTGTAAATATGATCTGGTGTCTTAGAGTTTTTGCGTCGAGGGGGATTTTATAGGCGAAGAGGCGACTGATACGTGTCAAACGTATCTATAATTTTTGAGTGATCCATGCTAATTTTGTGATGTTGTCACATGTTTTTATTATCATATCACATCATTTTTTATGCATTTTGTTGGACTAACCTATTGACAAGATGCCCAGTGCCAGTTCCCTGTTTTTGCTGTTTTTGTGTTTCAGAAATTTACTTCTAAGAATATTCTCGGAATTGGACCAAAATTTACGGGGATTATTTTTACACCAAGACGAAGACGGAGTCCGAAGGGCAGCCTCGGAGGCGACCCACAGGGCACAGGCGGCCCCCTGCCGCAGCCTAGGGGGGACCCGTGGGTGGGACCCGCCCTTGCCCGTGGGCCACCTCCTCGGCCCCCTCCGACGCTTATAAATTGACATTAAACCTAAAAACGTCAGGGCGGCCATTATTTTCCACAGAAGACACCCCGACGCGCCGTCACCTCAAACCCTAGTTTGGGGGTTAATCTGAAGCAGTTCCCAACAACCTGCCGGAGTGGAGCTCAATCCCGGAGGGCTCTTCATCGCCATGCCTTCCTCCGGGATGATTTGTGAGTAGTCCCACCTTGGACCTTGGGTCCATGGCAGTAGCTAGCTGGTAGTCTCTCTCTGGTGCTTCATGTTTATGATCTTGTGAGCTGCCTAACATATTCAAGATCGACTATTGTAATACTATGTGATGTGTTTGCTGGGATCGGATGGATTATGAAGTTATGATCAGATTGTGCATGATTCTTATATATTTATTTATGTTCTTGCATGCTATCCGATGTGCGTAGTTACTTTGGCCAAGTGATTGTGTGTATCTCAAAGAGAGAGTATTTATGCTAGATAGTGGGTTCATGCTCCCTCTTGTTCCTGGGCACGAGTGACAGAAACGTCTAAGGTCGAGGGTGTGTTGTTGCTACTAAGGGTACAACAGCGGTGTTAAAGTCTATTTTGATATTTAATATTGCTTACTTCATGCACTTTACTTAATGCAAATGTCTGTTGCTTGCAACTTAATACCGATGGGTGACAGGCTGGATAGCGATCCCACGGTGGACTTTTTAGACAAAGATGCAGTTGTATTCAATGGTCTTTGTTCATTGTCGTGATGCCTCCATAAATATTATCATATTCACTTTATCATAGCTAAATTAAGTTTGTGTTATAATCTTGTCAATTGCCCAGCTGTAATTTGTTTACCCTTCATTTGATCATTCTATGGGAAACCGAAGGAACCGGTTAAGCACCTTAAACCTTTATATGTCAGAGGACATATCAATGGGAAGCCGGTTACCAGGATGATGGTTGATGGAGGCGCTGTGGTAAACCTGATGCCGTATTCTGTCTTCAAGAAATTATAATTGGATGATGATGACCTCATGAAGACGAACATGGTATTGAACGGGTTCGAAGGAGGAGAAGGAGTAGAAGCCAAAGGAGTTATTAGTCTGGAGCTCACAGTGGGAAGCAAGACTTTGGCTACTGCGTTCTTCGTTGCCGAGGTGCAAGGGAACTACAACGTGTTACTCGGACGAGATTGGCTCCACGCGAATTAGTGTGTGCCATCTACCATGCACCAGCCACTCGTACAATGGATCGACGACAAGATTGAAGTCGTTCATGCTGATAACTCGGCATGTATTGCTTTCGCCGAGTCCATTGTTGATTGGCAGAACTCGAATGTTACATGTCTCTCGGGGCGTGATCTATCCGAGTTTGATTTCCTGAGTGCTACCAGGGATGGATTCGTGCCAGTATCTTTAAAGCCGGTTGGGAGCAATCGGCTGCGGCTCAAATAAATGGATCCCAACAACAACGAGTGGCTGCAGAAGCGTCTGGACAAGTATCGGGCAGAGAGGAACGATATGTGTGAAGCAATTGAAGAACCAGACGACATGGATAAGTTGGGACAAGGTTTTACGTCGGCCGACCCGCTCGAAGAGGTGGATATCGGGGATGGCACTGTTCCTAGGCCGACATTTGTAAGCCAGAATCTAGAAGCCGATTATAAATCCGAGTTAATCGCGCTAGTCAAGGAGTACATGGACTGGTTTGCTTGGGAGTACCACTAGATGCCCGGGTTAAGCCGAGAGCTCGTCGAGCATCGATTACCAATAAAAGCCGGTTTCAGACCATACAAACAACCGGCTCGTAAATTCAACCCAACAATATATGACCGGATCAAAGAGGAGATTGGCCGGCTTCTAAAAGCAAATTTTATCCGTCCTTGCAAGTATGCCGAATGGATTTCCAACATTGTGCCGGTCGAGAAGAAAGGATCCGGCAAGATCAGGGCCTGCATAGATTTCCGAGATCTAAACCGAGCTACGCCCAAAGATGAATATCCAATGCCAATAGACGACATGCTCATCAATGACGCCTCGGGACACCGAGTCATTAGCTTTCTGGACGAAAACACGGGATACAATCAAATATTCATGGCTGAAGAAGAATTGGCCAAAACAGCATTCCGCTGCCCTGGGTTCGTCGGCTTATTCGAGTGGACGGTAATGACTTTCGGATTGAAGAATGCCGGAGCCACATATCAGAGAGCGATGAACTTGATATTTCACGATCTTCTTGGAGTCATACTGAAAGTGTACATTGACGACGTGGTTGTTAAATCGGACGGCGAGTTAAATCATTTGGCCGATTTACGACTCGCGTTTGAAAGGATGAGGAGGTATGGGCTCAAGATGAATCCATTAAAGTGTGCTTTTGGTGTGTCGGCTGGAAAGTTTCTCGGTTTTATCATACATGAATCCGGCATAGAGATTGATCCGGCAAAGATTGAAGCCATCCGGAAAGTACAGGCGCCGAGTTGTAAAAAGGATATGCAGAAATTCCTAGGCAAGGTAAATTATTTGAGAAGATTTATTACTAACTTGTCTGGAAAAGTTGATGCGTTCACACAGATCCTTCGGCTCAAGAATGATGACGAGTTCACCTGGGGGGCAAAGCAGCAAGAGGCATTTGACCGAATAAAGGCTTGCTTGTCCAAACCTCCAGTTCTGAGGAAACCGAGTCGTGGTCTACCGTCCCGGCTTTACATTGCTGCCGAGGAAAAGGTGATTGGAGCAGCTTTGACTCAGTAGGCCGAAGGACAGGAGTACGTTATCACATACCTAAGCCGGCGACTGTTGGATACCGAGTCAAGGTACAGCTTTGTGGAAAGGTTGTGCTTGTCTCTTTATTTTGCTTGCACCAAATCGCACAATTATCTTTTATCTAGTGAATGCAAAGTTTTTAGTCAAACCGGTGTCATCAAACACATGATACATAGGCCGATTCTCAGTGGACGAATCGGCAAGTGGGCGTATGTACTGATCGAGTATGATTTGGCTTATGAATCTCTCAAATCTGTGAAAGGCCAGGTTGTAACCGATTTCATTGTTGAACATCAGATTGATCTAGAGCAAGAAGCCGACATACATGTTGTGTCGGCTGTACCGTGGAAACTTTATTTTGACGGCTCAGTTTACAGTAGCGGACAAGGGTTCGGCATTGTGTATATCTCACCCCACGGTACTATCTTTGAAGCCTCTTATCGTCTTGATTATTTTTTCACTAACAATGAAGCCAAATATGAAGCTCTTCTATTCGGATTGGAGATTTTAAAGGACGCAGGGGTAACTCATGTCGAGGCATACGGCGATTCACTGCTTATCGTCCAACAAGTGGCCAAGATCTTCCAATGCAATAGCGGGTCATTCAACACATATCTCGACAGGTGCCTGGATATCATATCAACTTTGGATTATTTTTCTATATATCATGTTTCCAGGCAGGACAACTGGCTCACCAATGAGTTCGCACAGTAGGCATCAGGCTATCATGTCAGTAGAGGGGTATTTCTCACGACAGAGAAGCCAATGCTAGTTGTTGTCAATAACTCGGGAGCTGGAGGAAGAATCGGGTCATCTAACCCGGACGATGGAAGGAAAGCCGAGTTATCTTATTCGGCTCCAGAAGAATCTGATGGAACCCGGTTAGCTGATTGGAGGATACCCATTGTTGATTATCTGAAGAATCCGAGTCAGAGAACAGAAAGGGCTATTCGGCGGCTTGCTTTTAAGTATGCTTTGATAGATGACGAGTTATATCGCCGAACAGCTGATGGTCTTCTTCTTAAATGCTTGGATGAAGATCAATCTCGGGTTGCCATGGGAGAGGTTCATGATGGTTTATGCGGGACACATCAGTCGGCTCACAAGATGAAGTGGATGCTCAGACGAGCCGGATTCTATTGGCCGACGATGATCAATGAGTGCTTCCGATACTACAAGGGATGCGAGGCGTGCCAGAGATTCGGAGATATCCAGTTAGTACCGGCTTCACTTCTTAACCTGGTAATAAAGTCGTGGCCTTTTCGAGGATGGGCATTGGATTTCATTGGCATGATTAACCCGGCTTCATCCAAAGGGCATCGGTTCGTGTTGGTTGCTATTGATTATTTCACCAAGTGGTCCGAAGTAGTACCCCTCCGGAATATGATCCACAAAGAGGTAATTCAATTCATCACGGAGCATATTGTTCATAGATTCGGTATCCCGCAAACTCTCACTACAGATCAAGGTACCTCCTTCATGGCTAAAGAGGTGAAACAGTTTGCCGAATCACTCGGGATCAAGATGCTCAGTTCATCTCCATATTACGCTCAAGCCAATGGACAAGCCGAGTCAAGCAACAAAATTCTGATCAAGTTGATTAAGAAGAAAGTACAGGACTACCCAAGGAGGTGGCATGAGGTACTGTCCGAGGCATTGTGGGCTCACCGGATCTCAAGGCATGGTGCAACCAAGGTAACTCCTTTCGAGTTAGTCTATGGACAAGAAGCCGTTTTACCAATAGAAGTAAATCTGGCAGCTTTGAGGTTCGCTAAGCAAAGCGATTTGTCGGCTGAGGATTATCACAATTTGATGATGGACAACATAGATGAACTAGCCGACAAACATATCAAGGCTCTGAAGGACATTGAGAAGGAGAGGTTGCGGGTAGCAAGAGCTTACAACAAAAGAGTCCGGATCAAGGATTTTCAAATCGGCGACTTGGTCTGGAAAGTCATATTGCCAATCGGTTCAAAAGCCGAAGATTCGGCAAATGGTCACCGACCTGGGAAGGGCCGTTCCGAGTCGTAAGGATTGTACCCGGTAACGCATATCTAGTGGAGACATTGGAAGGCGACATATTTCCCCGAGCTATCAATGGAAAGTACTTGAAGAAATTCCACCCGAGCGTGTGGCAAACTGCGTAAGCCGCACATATGGCCGATGAGTTTAAGCATCGCCCTTAGACAAATCTTCTACATCGGAATATTTTCTAGTACGCAAGCTTTACTAGAAAACAGGGGGGCATGTGTTATCACCCGTTTTTGGCAGGTCTCGGATCAAGCTTACTCGGAGGAAATGGCGACTCGGTGGTAACCCGGCAGAAGTTAACCCGGCGGGAGTTAACCCGGTTCACAGGTTCAATCTCACTTGGAAGGAAATAGAAGACTCGGAGAGGACCTGGGACGACGACCCGGCAGGAGCTAACTCGGTAGGCATAACCCAGTTTACTCGGGACCCGGTGCGAGTTACTCGAAGCTTCCTGAAGATTTCACAAGCTGCACTAGAGATGCCAGACGCGAGGTGACTAAATGCTTGCAAAGCCCAAAACGGAAGTCGGTGGTGCCAGAAGGAGTTCGGGTTCAACCCGGAAGATGACTTTCCAAGAGAGGCCGGAAGATGACGTTGAAGTCCTGATCCAATACGAATCCGGCCGGTAGTCTTGCCTAGTTTAGAGTTAGAAACTAACCTACGCTATGAATTGTAATCCGTGTAGAAGTACAATTGCTTGTACGGAAAGTCCAGCCGCCTCGCTATATATATGTAGGAGGTGAAGGCCGATTGAAGCTAAGCAAACAATCGACAATCAATACCAAACCCTACTTTTTTACCCTGAAACCCTTGTTTCTTCTTCCGTTGTTCGGCAACTTCGTGAGATTTCGACGAATATCGACAATCGAGTTGAGAGCGGTCCAATCCGGCTTAACTCAGCCAATTGTCGCCGGCAACCTCCGACGGGGTCCCTCCCGAGGTGCTGGGGCGTCTGGTTCAAAAAGAACCGGCTCGCTGTCTTGCGTATCGCGCTGCGAGTCGGTCTCCCGCGGGACGAGTTGCGGAGTATCTCCCCCGGCACCGCGGGTACACGAGGACGTGTTCGTGTGACGCGTTTTAATCGCAACAGAGTGCTCTACATTGCCATGTCTTCCGCCAGGATGATGTGTGAGTAGTTCCACCTTGGACTACGGGTCCATAGCAGTAGTTAGATGGTTTTCTCTCTCCCTTGTGCCTTCATGTTTATGGTCTTGTGAGCTGCCTAACATGATCAAGATCAATTATTGTAATGTTGTATGATGTGTTTGCTGTGATCCGATGGATTATGAAGTTATGATCAGTTTGTACATGGTTCTTATATGTTGATTTATGTTTTTGCATGCTCTCCGATGTGCGTAGTTATTTCGGCCAAGTGATTGCTTGTATCTCCAAGAGAGAGTATTTATGCTAGATAGTAGGTTCATGCCCCCTCGTGTCTGGACACGAGTGACAGAAACGTCTAAGGACGAGGGTGTGTTGTTGCTACTAAGGGTAAAACAACGGTGTTTATGTCTACGTGATTATAATATTGCTTACATCATACGCTTTACTTAATGCAATTGTTTGTTGCTTGCAACTTAATTCCGACAGGTGACAGGCTGGATAGCGATCCCTAGGTGAACTTTTTTAAACAAATATACAATTGGATGACGGTCATTGTTATTTGTCGTAATGCCTACATAAATATTATCTTGAACTCTTTGACTTGACTAGATTAAGTTTGTGTCATAATCTTGTTAATTGCCTAGGTGTAATTCGATTACCCATCATATGAGTATTTTATCTTATGGAGAGACACCACTAGTGAACCCATGGCCCCCGGTTCATCTTTTTTCCATTGATTATAACCTCGTTTACTTGCTTCTCATAATCATTTGCTCGCTATTTCGTCCACTACACTATTCGTTTAACTGTTTTGTTTTCAGCAAACCGGGAAGATTGACAACCTTCATGCCGGTTGGGGCAAAGTAATTGTTTGAGTGTGTGTAGGTCCACGTTCATTGATGGTTAAGCGCCAGAGATCGTCGACGTGCACCTCATTGTTGATTTCAAAGTCCTACTGGTTCGATTAAACCTTGGTTCTTCACTGGGGGAAACTGCTACTTGCTACATCCACACCTTTGCTTGGGGTACCAACAACGATATCACCAACACCAAGCAGACACCACTACAGCCGCACCGGTCGCCGTGAAGCCGAAGAGGCCGAATAAAGAACTCACCCTGGACCAAAGACCACGAACACAGATGTCGTCGCCGCCAAGACCGCCGCTCTCCTCATGCGAGGGTTCGTCCAACCGTCGCTGGTCATGGCCGCTGCTGCGGCCGCGGCGAGCTCTGCTTCTTGAGCACGACCTCCAAGGGCCCAGTCACCAGCCGTTTCAGCGTCTGCATCACCAACATATGGCTATCTGCCCGGCCACGCCCCTGCCCTAGCCGGAGGTTCCCGCTTCTCCACGTCGCAGGACATGGCTAATTCCGCGCCAATCGGCGTTCCTCCCGTGGCCCTCGATCTGAACGTGGTCCCTCTGACCGGCGAGTCGCCGGTGGCTTGAGGGAAGCACCCGCGAGCTATCCCTGCGGCTAATCTCCCCGACGTGCGGAACCTGCTCGACGAAATGATCGCGCCAAGCCCGGACGACCCGAGGTACTACGATGACAATGGGTTGGGCTATGGGGAGGGTTTCATGGCCGACATGATCAATGGTGGTGGCAATGAGACTCAGACCCAGACCAACGAGGCCATCGATCTCGACGAGGTTGTCCACATCGTGTCCCAGAGCCCGGATATGTGGGCGGGATGTAGGGAGGCGACGTGGTTTCCTGGAGATTTAGTAGGGCGGTGGCACGAGGATGACATCGACTCTCTTCTCCCGAGCTACGACTGGAGCGACCACTTCCCCAACCTCCTGTCGCCGCCGACAGCTCCGACGTGCTGCTTCCGGCTAAATCTCCAACCTGCTGCTTCCATTAGGGTCTCTCTCCTCCTCCTCCATCTATTCTTGATTGATTTTTTCCCTATTGAATGTGTACCCACTGAAAAGTATGGATTGATGCACATCTTTATCTATAGTGGTTTTTCCCTTGCATAGTTTCCTGAAATAAACGCAAGTTAGTGACCAAACCCAATTTAATTTGGCATGATAACCGAGTCTGGTTAAAGAAAAGACTAGATGAAACATAGGATTAGCAAGATTGGTTCGAATCTGGTTAGTGACC
>QRDG01000193.1:539935-579935 GCA_012064385.1 Puccinellia tenuiflora
TTGCTCGTCGGAGGCGCAAGTCATGGCGTTTTCTCTTATCGGAGCAAAGGATCGAGGAGGCGGTGGCGCATAACGAGAGAGAGAAGTGGCGCTAGCCGCTGCCTGCAGGGAGGCAGGAGCCGGCCTGCTGGCTGGACATAGTTCGGGATGGAGCTTGATGCAAGCTCCAATGGCAGAGGTGAGTGTCAAATTTTTAGAAGCTCCTTTGTAGGAAATTTAGTCGACACTCCATCAATATAAGGTCACTGACTAAAAATGAGATTTCAGAAAATAGTTTAGTCATACAGACTTGATATTGAGCTACATTCACCAAAATGAACACTTGCATATTGTGGGATACGCCAAACTGTTCAATTAATTCAGAAGTAGTGCACCGTGCGCCTCTTTCATCCGCTCAAGCTAGGCATCTAGCAGATCCATGACATCTTTCTTCCCCTTTAAAATTCAAAAGACACAATTAGACACTGATAAATAATTTCGGACAAATAGTTGAAAGTACGAGTGTAGCACCTGGAGAATGTCAATGTAGGACTCGATATGAACTGATGTAGCAGGTTCACTTGTTTGGATTTCCTAGAACAAGTATCACGCTTGATTGTCACATATATTACTAATGCAGTATAGTATTGTAAGATCAACACTGCTCAAACTAATTACCTGAAACTGGAAAGAAACCAACAGTTCCAACATCACATCCGTCACAATGTGTATTTCCCTACAGAAAAAACCTTGTGACAAAGGCAAACATGCTAATATAATATATTAACTCTAGCTGAATGAAAAATTACCTCGGTTCGTTGTGAAGAAAGAGGATTTCTTTCGTGCCCATTTTTTGATTTGCTTCTGCCTTTCTGCAATAAGGCAGGTTACACTTCAGCAAGTTATAATAGGAAGAAAAAGTTCCTTAAAAATGACTATAAATTTAGATATATTTCCCCTTTTTGACTTGATACTTCATTTGCAATATATTTTACCTCTCAATTGCTCTTGAAATTCTTTAAACTTTGCATTGGTATATGCAGCCTGAAATTGGCTCTCAAAGTCATAGTGAGTAATACATGGATTACCTCTTGGAATGACTTAGAATCAGCCTTGTTTTCTTTCTCTACCTTGTCTGGATCCACGTCCATATATAACATGGAAAAAGTCTGGATCCTTTGACTGCAAACGAAGAAAGTATTGATAAACAACATTTGCATCTCCGGCACCAAGCCTCAGCCTTCTTGTCTCTTGCAAATAGTTTCTGCACTCCTTTTCACCAAACTCAAGTTTATCATAACTACCAGCTCCCATGACAAGAGAACCAAAATTCTTGTTCATACGGATTCCTGCTTGGTCATTCAATTCTAGCAATCTTTTGGCATGCAAATCCAATTTCTTATGGCACCTCAAAAATCTGGCTTTGCTTGGACTTATAAGATGATTGTGGTCAATCGTAACAGAAGTAATGCAAAAAAATTCTCCACGACGAGAAAAATTACTCTTAGCTGGACATTGCATCCTTGTCGATGGATTTCGTCTGAACGAGTTCTTTGCTGAGTATTGAGCCTTCCCTTGTCTACTACAAGCAAGAGTAAAATAATTAAGCATGTTGTCTTCACCGTGTTTAGCGGTTCTTCTTACTACAACAAAGCCCTTCCCTTTTGCATAACCTTTATAGAATTGAACAGCTTCATCCACACTATCAAACATGAGCCCCTTCTTAGGTTCCAACATCATGATGGGTTCTTGTTGGAAATCAAAAGAATCCCTAATGTCCTCCGCAACGGAAACATCTTCATCATCCTCGAGAAATACCATGTTTTGCTCTGTCACTTCGTCCACAGTTAAATTTGACTCCATCACCTACCTAAAATTGCCAACAATTAGATCAAATATCAACTCTAGCAGAATTTGTATGGTACAGATTTGATTTCAGCAGGGAAACAAATACACACCTCGTAATGTTTGCTGGCCCTAATGGTTTGCCTCACTAATGGAACTTCTGTGTAGTGATGCAGATTAGATGTGAATCAAACAGGTCTGCAATAGGAGGGAAGAACTCATGAATAAGATGATATGGTACAGATTTGATCAATAGATACACACCTCGTAATGTTCCTTGGCCCTGATTCCTTGCCCCTCTAATCAAAGTTCTCTGTCGTGGAGCAGGTCAGAAGGAGAGAGATCATGAAGAAGATGAGCCGTCAGGCGTTAGGCTTTGGAGGGAAGAGGAGGAGGCGTGAAATGTTATGGAGGGAATATGTGGGCAAGTTTTGATGAGGAGGCTTCGTTGATGGGTTTGGGCTGGACCTTGGGTCACGGGGCAGGAGTAATTAGCACGATAGGATGAAAGCATCGGACGTTTATCGGAGGAGAAACGCCGTACGCAAAGCAATTCCGGTCTAAAATTTGCATGTTTTGTTAATCATTTAATTTTGGTAATATGATACTTTTTAATTATTTTGAGATATTAACTAAACCTCATGGTGTCAAAACCAAGTCCCTTGCGCATTAGTTGAGTTAAGTACTTCGAAACAGTTGACGCAGAAAGGAAGTGACTTTGATTATATAACTAGATCTTGACCTCGTTTGATGCTTTGTAAAAAGATTGACACATAACATTTAAGACATAATTTACATTTTTTTCCAAACCTTATGTACGGTTTACGGTCTACAAACCACTAAGTCATGATTATTTTTTGACTTGATGATCCATATTAATTAACTGTTGTTTGCTTGATGTCAAATATAGATAATTAATTGCTTTTGAATCATTTTATTCTCAGCTTACATGGTTTGCA
This sequence comes from Puccinellia tenuiflora, assembly GCA_012064385.1. Taxonomy (NCBI): domain Eukaryota; kingdom Viridiplantae; phylum Streptophyta; class Magnoliopsida; order Poales; family Poaceae; genus Puccinellia; species Puccinellia tenuiflora. Next base: position 542,719 of record QRDG01000193.1, read on the forward strand.
TCACCTGATTAAGTGTAGCGCCCTTGCTTAGAAAAGCAATGACACATCGTGAAATATGCTATTCCCTGGATCGAGTATGGATAGCAATTCACAAATAGATGTAATATCATGCATCAATGTCAAATAATTATTACATCATGAGATCCATAAATAAAATATTCTTTACAAATTGCATAGCCAAAGGCTAGCTTGAATGTAAAGTTTGGCAGCGGAAACATAAGTAGCACAGAGAGCTTCATCATCTTCATGTGCCACTGGCATACATGTTGGTTGCAAGCTCGAAAGGTAGACGTCCTTACTCGTCATCGTAATAACCTGCAACATTAACGTTGCAGCCCAGGGAATTTGGGTCAAAAACCTTGTAACAGGCCGGCAAGTGATACTTTGGTGGAATATAAAATGGCAAGTCTAAATCTATATGCATATCTGGCTGGTGGAGTTGAAGGCTATTGCATAAAGCAAATTTTGTCCTACTTTTCATAAAGCTTTTCATTTCTCAACTTTCTATAAGACGAACCGGCATGAAAACCAGTGTCTCTTCTACTCTTGTTCACCCATCAAATTTTATTTATGAAATTGGAATGAGGAGATTTTCCATCGACATCCTTGTCCAGCTGCTCAGAATTGTCCGTAACCGGGGACACGGCTATGATCATAGTTTTTACACTCTCGAGAGGTTGTGCACTTTCACCACGAGACTTCATCAACCCATTCTGTCCTTGACCTTCTTGAAGTGAAAAGGAAAGGTGAAGATGAAGACGAGACCTTTGGGAAATAGTCCCCTGTTCCTCAGGCAGACCCATACAAGACGTTCATCCGCTGAGAACTGCCGGAATCAGGTTCCTAGAACTTACTTAGTCAAGACAGAGCCATAATATCAAGTGGCTGCACTGGAAGCAATCTAAACTTGGAGTGACTTAAATCTCTTTGTTCCTGGGTGGCCGTTCACAAGTGCACGTACTCAGGTACCCGCAGAACTGGGCCTGAGCAGCCACTCAACTTTAAACCACCAATAGAGGAAAACCAATTGCCACCCAGGTAGTTCATTAACTTAGTAGAGTTTTTATCCTTTCGTACTACAATAAAACATTTCAGCATAACAATTCTAACTTCTACCAAGTGAATGGGTTCCTAAATCAACAGGATTAAAGGGTGATATACTAAACAGGTCTGCATAGCAATATAGTAGTACACCTATCATGCATACTACTGAAATAGTCTACAATGCATATATAATAAAATAGTAGGTCTTTCATGAAAGGGTGTATGCACTTGCCTTTTGGACTTGTCGTTGCTCACACACTCTTCTCAAAGTAACTCGTAGCACTCCGTTCAATCTATACAATACAAACATAAGACAATAAGCAACAATACAACAATCAAAATAACAAACATAACAACAAACATGGATAAAAACAAACAAAACTAGGTTGGTGGTCCAAGCTTCAATACATGATCCCATATGCAAAAAGAATCAATGCATTAGGTTTGGGGTTTGCCATTTGGGTCAGGGGTTGGTCTGAAATCAAATTTGAAAAGGTTGAATGGGTGTTTCAAAGGTTCCAAGGATTGGTTTTGATCAAAGTGATCACACAAAGGAGTTGGTCAAAAGAGCTTTAAAATCATTTTGAAACTATGGTTTGCAAAACATTAACATTTAAATGGCCTTTGGCACACTTTCAATGTTTATGTTTCAAAAGGAGTATTATGGGCTTGGTCTTGGTCTCTCTGGATAGAGACAAGTATTTTAAGAAGTTTTCTAAAAGAAAACAATTAAAAAGGATTTATAGAAATTAAACTATATCAGAAATACTCCAATTTGAGTCTCTGATTAAGAAATATTTTTAAAACTATCAAAAATTAATTATAACAGTGGGATCATGTCATGCATGTCCCAAGGTTTCCAGAAATATTTTATTTGCAAAGTTTGGAATTATAGATTTAAAACTATGCCAAATTTACTCAAACGACTCATTTGTAATTTGAATAAATTTGGATTTGTCAAAACTGAAAACTAGCAGAACCAAAAGATTCTACAAGTTCAGGGCTTTTCAAAAAGATAAAGTTTGTTAAATTTGGCTAAAGGGTTAAAAAGTTATGAAGGTTTGAAGTTGCAGGGACTATTCTGCAAAAGGCCAATTAAACCTATTCGGGAAATTCACAGAAAATGGCTGGGCTCGGCTCAGGTCGGCTCGGCTAGGCTTGAGCCGTGGCTCGGCTTGGCTCGGCTCTGGCTTGGCTGGATCCAATCTTGGCCGCTGGTTTCAGCTTGAACGGCTATGGATGCTAGGGTTTCTCACCCCGGCAGCTCGGTCACCGGCGATGGGCGGGGATGGCGGCGGCGCGGCACGGACGTGGACGTCGACGATGTTTCCGTGGGTCTTGGGCTCGGGCAGGTAGACGACGGGGCGCTGGACGACACGGCGAAGTCAGGGGAGGCGGTGGCGTCGTCTTGCGCCTCTCGGAACGGCGGCGGAGCACGGACGGAGGTAGGTGGCGCGCCGGCGCGTTCGGGTCGACGATGAAATCGTCGTTTTGGCTGCACCAAAAATTAGAGGAAAGGGTCAGGAGGTGCGCAAGGTAGAGGGGACGAGAGGAGGCAGGGGTTCGGGGCTGGGGATCACCGGGGTGGCCGGAATTGAAGAAAACCACGGCGGCGGCCACACAACTCCGGCGAGCTTTTCCTTTGCACTGGCGGCGCGATTCGGAGGGGGGAGCGGAGGGCAAGGAGAGAGGAGAGAGTGGGCTTCAAGGGGCGTGCTCGGGGAGGCCAGGGGTGCCTTCAATCGGCCGCAATCAAGATGGGAGAGGATCGGGAGAAACGGCCGTGGAGGAGCTTGAAGGCGATGACGTCATGCTGACGTCATCAAAAAAATTATTTTTTTATTTATTTTTCTGTTTTCTTTTATCATTTTTGATTCAGGCCTCCAAATCAAGTAAAATAAATTTGTAAAAATTTGTAAAATTCCAAATAGTCAAAATAGACATTTAGGAACTATTTTTGGTGAAAACAAAAATTACCAAAATACCCTTTTGGTCAAAATTTGCCTTATATGGCTATTTGGGAAATTTCCAAATTTAGGTTTATAAATATCCCAAAATATTTAATTAAAAACTAGAGGATAATATGAGTAATATCATTCAAAATGATAACTCATTTTCATATTAAAATAATTTTAAGATAAAACATTTTTATACAACAAGGTTTGCAAAAGTATTTAAATTATTTCCACAAATGAAATAGGGTTTATAATATTCCCATAATATTATTCTAAAACAATAAATCAAAGGGAAAAAAATACTATTTGAAAACCCCAATTAAATATTTTATTTCCAAGACTTTAAAATTGAGATTTGAAAATAAAGGAATATTTAATTAAAATATAACTTTGAAGATGTCAAAACAATCTTCCATAAAAGCTTTTCTTGATTTTTGGAGACTTTATTTAATTATTAACAAAAGTTTTGAATTTTTGTGATTTTTAAAACATTCCAAAATTTGGGATGTTACAAACCTACCACCCTTAAAAGGAATCTCGTCCCCGAGATTCGGAGAGGCTAGAAAGAAAGATGGGTTCGGTTATCTCAGGTTTTAGGCAACTGGGTGGGCTACCACCCTTAAAAGAAACTTTTGTAGGCGGTCTTTAAATCTTGACTTCAAACAGGGCACACATAGGACGATTCCTGAATCCTTGTTGGATCAACTTTTATCTTCGACTGTATCAGTTTTGCTTCATCCTCTCTAGTTATGGATATGGCATGTACCAGCTCTTCATAAGCATCGTAAGCTTCAATTCCAATAGGCGGGTGTCTCTTCAAGATGGCTTGAAATATTACGTCCTCCATCCATGTGATGTCTTCGGTAATATTTCTTCTCTAGGTTGGCATCCCTCAGTGCAAACAGCGTCTATTCTAACGGAACTCTCATGGTAGGTCAAAACATTCATTGCAGGATCTCTTCTTCTTCACGAGAGCTGGGGTTTATCCTCACCGAAAATCTTACGTTTCAGCAACTTTTGCCTCACATAGGGTTATAATATTCCATTGGTTCAGGCTTATCCACGTCGTCTCTCTTATAGGTATGTCACTCAGATTTACCATTCCTCATAACAAAGCGAATGAAATGAGTAGTCGTCATGGTAGCTACTCCACATCGCACTCAATTCATTACCTTGTACTTGGTTTGGAGAATCTCGTAAGCTAACACTCGGTCGATCTCACATGTCTAACAGAATGTTTCCAGTCTGTAAGACAACCTGAACTAAACTATCGATCCTTCAAACTATGGGGTTACGAAAACTACTACACACGCTAGCTCACAAGCTATTGCTTCTTTGGTGATCCCTCTCCTTGGGAAACATGCTTTCCATGTCGTCTTTGCTTGTCCATTTCAGTGTCTTGTCTTCATCCCTGATATGACGAACTGGCTTCACAGCAATAGTTATCGCTTTGTCTAAGTTTTGGCATAAGAAATTCGATACAAGTTTCACTCATCCTCACAAATTGTGGTTATTACATCGACATTACACCACTCTTTCATCACAGTACTTATTTTCTCATACATTATCTAATGAAAATTAGTCGAGCAAGGCATTGACACGACGTCTCTTCCGACTTGGGCAATCATCGGTGAAGTGTCCTGTCTCTCTGCAGCGATGGCAAAATACTGTTGACATATCTCGGGGCTCTTCTGGGCATTCTCTTTCATAATGGCCCATTTTCTTGCAATTAAAACACCTCACTTGGCTGTTGTCTTTCTTGTGGAAATTGTTGGGGTGGTTCTCATGCTTGTGTCCATTGTGTACCCTAACATTGAATCCTCCATTGCTTGCTTTGAATCCACCACTGTGGTTGATAACGTGATGATGGGGGTCATGATCTGTACTGCGACGGTTCACAAGTCCCTTCTTATACTGTTTTGGCTTGATCCCATCACCAACCTCCTTCTCTGAGCAATCCCATGAATAATGACCCATTTTCCTACATGTGAAACATGTTATATGGCTAGTATCTCGCTTGCGTTCCTCCTTCTGTTTCAGTACTACCATAGACCTCTTGAGAATTTGTTGCATTCCCGCTTTGACTTGCTGACTGACTTCTTGCACCATGGGATAGATTTGGCATTGAGCCGGGATGTGATTTGTCCCTTCACACAAAAAGCAAGTAACCTGGATCATAGGACATCCTTCATCAGGATGGTTTGTATACAAATGGGGCGACTCATCGGGACACTCTTTGGATGAATGACCAATCTCCCCACAGATTTTGCAGGCTCTGGGTCCTGTCATAATATTCTCCTTGGACTCTTTGTGGCCATCTTCCATCTGTGGTAAGTTGTTGTTGTTGTTTCTTGCCATATACTGAGCCATCATCTGCACTAATTGAGTCTGGTTATCTAACATTTGTTGCATTCCTGTGGGTAACTCGTTATTGGGGTTGTTGGCTTGACTTTCTTTCATCACTTGGGTCATCTGAGTCTGAGCTGCTACCAGCAACTGAACTGCATAGGGCATCTTGAGGTGGCTATCTTTTTCATCATGGTTGGTATGTGGGAGAGACATCTGGTTTTGGTTTAGCATTGATGAGTAGAGATAGAAAGATACTAAGAGAAGTATTACTACTCATACACCACAGATCAAGACAATTCAACTTACAAACAACATCTAGCAGCAACAAGAGACAAACAATGGTAAACAAACTTCAAAAAGTGGTAAAACAAGCACACCTTTTTATAATTTTTGAAAATATAGTTTGGGAAACAAAACCAACACGATAAAGGTTTTGAAAATAAGCACAATAGTACTGCCATACCACAACTTGATATGTCAATACAGTATTATGATATGTTAATCTAATAGAATGGTGGTCTAGTCTATCTATTTCTTCTTTGCTTCAAGTCCTCTTCAATTTCTTTGAGTTCGGCTCTTTGAGTTCATTGAGGTATCTTTGGTTGTTGTGAAGTCTAAATTGAAGTCTTCAACCAAGGCACTTGATGGCTTCTCATACTTGTCATGTTGATCTTCAACGTCTTTGGAAACATTTCTGAGTTATGGTCATCTATAAATAAGATAAGATAACTTAGAAAGCAATTAGGTGAGGAAGTTACAAGAAGGATATTAGGAGAGATTTGGACAAGAAGAAAATAACTTTTGTTCCTATGGTGATTCTTATTTCTAATCCAAACCTAAGGTTTTCGAGCCTACAGGCAACATTACGCTCTGATACCATCTGTAGCGCCCTTGCTTAGAAAAGCAATGACACATCGTGAAATATGCTATTCCCTGGATCGAGTATGGATAGCAATTCACAAATAGATGTAATATCATGCATCAATGTCAAATAATTATTACATCATGAGATCCATAAATAAAATATTCTTTACAAATTGCATAGCCAAAGGCTAGCTTGAATGTAAAGTTTGGCAGCGGAAACATAAGTAGCACAGAGAGCTTCATCATCTTCATGTGCCACTGGCATACATGTTGGTTGCAAGCTCGAAAGGTAGACGTCCTCACTCGTCATCGTAATAACCTGCAACATTAACGTTGCAGCCCAGGGAATTTGGGTCAAAAACCTTGTGACAGGCCGGCAAGTGATACTTTGGTGGAATATAAAATGGCAAGTCTAAATCTATATGCATATCTGGCTGGTGGAGTTGAAGGCTATTGCATAAAGCCAATTTTGTCCTACTTTTCATAAAGCTTTTTCATTTCTCAACTTTCTATAAGACGAACCGGCATGAAAACCAGTGTCTCTTCTACTCTTGTTCACCCATCAAATTTTATTTATGAAATTGGAATGAGGAGATTTTCCATCGACATCCTTGTCCAGCTGCTCAGAATTGTCCGTAACCGGGGACACGGCTATGATCATAGTTTACACTCTCGAGAGGTTGTGCACTTTCACCACGAGACTTCATCAACCCATTCTGTCCTTGACCTTCTTGAAGTGAAAAGGAAAGGTGAAGATGAAGACGAGACCTTTGGGAAATAGTCCCCTGTTCCTCAGGCAGACCCATACAAGACGTTCATCCGCTGAGAACTGCCGGAATCAGGTTCCTAGAACTTACTTAGTCAAGACAGAGCCATTATATCAAGTGGCTGCACTGGAAGCAATATAAACTTGGAGTGACTTCAATCTCTTTGTTCCTGGGTGGCCGTTCACAAGTGCACGTACTCAGGTACCCGCAGAACTGGGCCTGAGCAGCCACTCAACTTTAAACCACCAATAGAGCAAAACCAATTGCCACCCAGGTAGTTCATTAACTTAGTAGAGTTTTTATCCTTTCGTACTACAATAAAACATTTCAGCATAGCAGTTCTAACTTCTACCAAGTGAATGGGTTCCTAAATCAACAGGAATAAAGGGTGATATACTAAACAGGTCTGCATAGCAATATAGTAGTACACCTATCATGCATACTACTGAAATAGTCTACAATGCATATATAATAAAATAGTAGGTCTTTCATGAAAGGGTGTATGCACTTGCCTTTTGGACTTGTCGTTGCTCACACACTCTTCTCAAAGTAACTCGTACCACTCCGTTCAATCTATACAATACAAACATAAGACAATAAGCAACAATACAACAATCAAAAGAAACAAACATAACAACAAACATGGATAAAAACAAACAAAACTAGGTTGGTGGTCCAAGCTTCAATACATGATCCCATATGCAAAAAGAATCAATGCATTAGGTTTGGGATTTGCCATTTGGGTCAGGGGTTGGTCTGAAATCAAATTTGAAAAGGTTGAATGGGTGTTTCAAAGGTTCCAAGGATTGGTTTTGATCAAAGTGATCACACAAAGGAGTTGGTCAAAAGAGCTTTAAAATCATTTTGAAACTATGGTTTGCAAAACATTAACATTTAAATGGCCTTTGGCACACTTTCAATGTTTATGTTTCAAAAAGAGTATTATGGGCTTGTTCTAGGTCTCTCTGGATAGAGACAAGTATTTTAAGAAGTTTTCTAAAAGAAAACAATTAAAAAGGATTTATAGAAATTAAACTATATCAGAAATACTCCAATTTGAGTCTCTGATTAAGAAATATTTTTAAAACTATCAAAAATTAATTATAACAGTGGGATCATGTCATGCATGTCCCAAGGTTTCCAGAAATATTTTATTTGCAAAGTTTGGAATTATAGATTTAAAACTATGCCAAATTTACTCAAATGACTCATTTGTAATTTGAATAAATTTGGATTTGTCAAAACTGAAAACTAGCAGAACCAAAAGATTCTACAAGTTCAGGGCTTTTCAAAAAGATAAAGTTTGTTAAATTTGGCTAAAGGGTTAAAAAGTTATGAAGGTTTGAAGTTGCAGGGACTATTCTGCAAAAGGCCAATTAAACCTATTCGGGAAATTCACAGAAAATGGCTGGGCTCGGCTCAGGTCGGCTCGGCTGGGCTTGAGCCGTGGCTCGGCTTGGCTCGGCTCTGGCTCGGCTGGATCCAATCTTGGCCGCTGGTTTCAGATCGAACGGCTGTGGATGCTAGGGTTTCTCACCCCGGCGGCTCGGTCACCGGCGATGGGCGGGGATGGCGGCGGCGCGGCACGGACGTGGACGTCGACGATGTTTCCGTGGGTCTTGGGCTCGGGCAGGTAGACGACGGGGCGCGGGACGACACGGCGAAGTCAGGGGAGGCGGTGGCGTCGTCTTGCGCCTCTCGGAACGGCGGCGGAGCACGGACGGAGGTAGGTGGCGCGCCGGCGCGTTCGGGTCGACGATGAAATCATCGTTTTGGCTGCACCAAAAATTAGAGGAAAGGGTCAGGAGGTGCGCAAGGTAGAGGGGACGAGAGGAGGCAGGGGTTCGGGGCTGGGGATCACCGGGGTGGCCGGAATTGAAGAAAACCACGGCGGCGGCCGCACAACTCCGGCGAGCTTTTCCTTTGCACTGGCGGCGCGATTCGGAGGGGGGAGCGGAGGGCAAGGAGAGAGGAGAGAGTGGGCTTCAAGGGGCGTGCTCGGGGAGGCCAGGGGTGCCTTCAATCGGCCGCAATCAAGATGGGAGAGGATCGGGAGAAACGGCCGTGGAGGAGCTTGAAGGCGATGACGTCATGCTGACGTCATCAAAAAATTTATTTTTCTATTTATTTTTCTGTTTTCTTTTATCATTTTTGATTCAGGCCTCCAAATCAAGTAAAATAAATTTGTAAAAATTTGTAAAATTCCAAATAGTCAAAATAGACATTTAGGAACTATTTTTGGTGAAAACAAAAATTACCAAAATACCCTTTTGGTCAAAATTTGCCTTATATGGCTATTTGGGAAATTTCCAAATTTAGGTTTATAAATATCCCAAAATATTTAATTAAAAACTAGAGGATAATATGAGTAATATCATTCAAAATGATAACTCATTTTCATATTAAAATAATTTAAGATAAAACATTTTTATACAACAAGGTTTGCAAAAGTATTTAAATTATTTCCACAAATGAAATAGGGTTTATAATATTCCCATAATATTATTCTAAAACAATAAATCAAAGGGAAAAAAAATACTATTTGAAAACCCCAATTAAATATTTTATTTCCAAGACTTTAAAATTGAGATTTGAAAATAAAGGAATATTTAATTAAAATATAACTTTGAAGATGTCAAAACAATCTTCCATAAAAGCTTTTCTTGATTTTTGGAGACTTTATTTAATTATTAACAAAAGTTTTGAATTTTTGTGATTTTTAAAACATTCCAAAATTTGGGATGTTACATTAAGTTCATGTTTGGTAGCATTCACCTCAATTTTTTTTCATTTACCTACTCGTCCTCGAGTAGGAATTAAGATTGGGGATGTTGATTCGCTCAAAATGTATCTATAATTTGTTATTATTCGATGATATTTTAATATCATTGTTACATATTTGTATCATAGTTTATATCATTTTTTAGCATTTGATTAGACTGACATATTAACCCACTGCCGATTGGCAGTTACCGTTTTCTGCATGTTTTTGACATAGAAGGAAATCGTCAGATAATATCTCCGAAAAAATCAGAAAAAATTACGTTCGCGCATAACTTTCTGAGGAGGACCCGAGGAGCCAAAGGAGACGACCATGGGGGCACCACCTCGCGACACGGGTAGACCTGGCTCACTGGCACGAAGGACGCGCAGCGGACAACAAAGAGAAAGAGAAACACACTTCCTCGTCTGGTCAGCTGCGAGGAAAGAGGGCGACGACCCGTAGCTCATTGTGGTTCGGTGCTATACACTTCGCCGACAACGCACAAATCAGCTCGCGTTGGATCGGTGGAGGGTTCATGGGGTCGGCGAAAGGGGCAAGCTGGGGACGATCCACTACTCTACTGAATGCTCTACCCACCTTCACACATCTGAATAACGCCTTGCCCATTATATATAGCACCCGTATTCATCTGAGTAGATAAGAAGCTACCTATGTCATCCCACTTCCTCTTTACATGTCCGTAGCTTTCAACTTGTGCATAAGATATATGCCATTCAAATACAGAGTACTATGAGAGAAGAACTGAATATAGAAGCACATAAGGGAATATGAGGCACCGGGAGTAGTGCCACTGCCAGGAACTCATGACACTAGTAGAAAATAGGGCTTTGGTTTTGACCATTTGTCCCGGATCAATAAAGAACCGCTACTAAAGGGGTCATTTGTCCCGGTTCCATCGGCCGGGGCGCCGGGGAGCATTGGTCCCGGTTCTATTTGGACCTTTGGTCCCGGTTCGTGGCTGGAACCGGGACCAAAGGGTTAGCACCTTTAGTCCCGGTTGGAGCCACCAACCCGGACTAAAGGCTACCCCTTTAGTCCCGGTTCCAGCCACGAACCGGGACCAAAGGTTTTTGAAAAAAACAAACAGAATTTAGCCTCTCATGCCTACCCCCCCCCCCCCCCCCCGCGCATAAAAACGTCCAAAACGAGTAAACGAAATTGATAAAAACTTCAAATTTTAAAATCCTTTGACATTCTTGTACCTCACACAACCTACTTTTAGGGAAAATTGAAAACTTTGAATTTTGATTTTTTTTGCAAATTCTCAGTAAAATGGCAATAACTTTTGCGTACGAACTCGGAAAAAATTGTTTAATATATCAAAACGTTCAGCGCGAAAATCCGCATCCGCTCGCAATGGGATTTACCCGTTTAGGATTTTTTTAGATTTTCAAAATTCCAAAGGAAAATATGAAAGCAGGAAGATTTAAGCAGAAAAATTCCAAATTATTTTAATTTTTAATTTTTTTGGAATTAATAATTGATTTCTGCATAAAGATTAGTATTAATTAATCATTGTTGTTTATGTTAATATAGGTTTGGAATTCAAAAAATAATATCATGTGCCATCGTGCAGGAATATTTAATTTTTTACCGGAAATTCAAATTTTTTTATTTTTATTTTTTTGGAATTAATTATTTTTATTTTTTATTTTTTGGAATTAATAATTGATTTCTACATAAATATTAGTATTAATTAATCATTGTTGTTTATGTTAATATAGATTTGGAATTCAAAAAATATATTTAAGTTTTTGTCGGAAATTCAAATGATTTTATATTTTTATTTTTTTGGAATTAATTATTTTAATTTTTTTGCAATTAATAATTTCTACATAAAGATTAGTATTAATTAATAATTGTTGTTTATGTTAATATAGGTTTGGAATTCAAAAAATAATATCATGTGCCATCAAATTGTATGGGATAATATGATTGATAGTATAGAATTGTCAAGATGTACTCAATGCAATATTGGAAGCTAGTTGGGAAGGAACTCAAAAGTTAAGCGTGCTGGGGGTGGAGCAGTGTGAGGATGGGTGACCGGTCGGGAAGTTTCCCTACAAGTGTGAGGATGGGTGGATCAGTGTGAGGATGGTGGAGCAGTGCACGGTGCGGTGAGATTAGGGGTGATTCGAGATTAAGCTGACAAATATTTCAAAAATTCGAAATATCAAAAAAATTAAAAAAAAGAAATTCAAAAAAATTCAAAAAAACAAAACAATACGCTGAAACCTCTTTGGTCCCGGTTGGTAATACCAACCGGGACCAAAGGGTTCCGGCCAGAAGCCCCCACCCCGCGCCCACGTGGAGGCCCATTGGTCCCGGTTCTTAAGGTACCGGGACGAAAGCCTCCCCCCCTTTTGTCCCGACCCTTTAGTCTCGGTTAGAAAACCGGGACCAAAGGGCCTTTGGAACCGGGACCAATGGCCCGTTTTCTACTAGTGTGAAAGCTTAGGTTACGCAGCTCGTCTTCAAGATATCCACGTTCTGCCGAGGCGTGCAATGAAGCAATATTACAAAGCATATGTGGATGCCTGACTGAGGGTTCTATGTACCTAAGCCTCGGTAGCATACATGAAAAGAGGAAATTAGCTACAAACTTAGCACCCGACCACCTGTAATTAATCTCCTTGGCGCCATCAGCGCCGGCCCTGAGATTTTCGGGGCCCTGACCAAAGCTGAAATGTGTGGCCCTTATTATGGACAACATAAAAATAATAACGAAAATACATATAAAAGATATGTTTTAGGAGAGAATTAGAAGGAATTTAGGAGAGAACTTAGAGATCGTCAGATCATGCTCGCGCGTCACACACAACAACAAAAATTAGTGTAAACTATTTACCTTGACGGCATGGGGAGTTGAGGATTCGCCTCGACAGAACTAGTGAACTGTAGCGGCGGCGACCTGGAACCAATCTACAGACTACAGATGCAGCGCGATTCGCCTTGACCGAAACGAACCAGGCGAGCAGGCGAAACCGAGCCAGACGAACAGAGGGAAACGAAACAGGCGGAGCTAGACGAATCGTCGTGATCTAAACGAGCTAGGCGGAAGGAAGTAGGCGGCATGCTATGTGAAGTGTTAACGGGCCACGTGACACGTGACCGCGTCCCTAAAGCCAGCCCATTTTCCTTTTTATTATTTTCTCCTGCTGGACGCTGGCATGTATATAAGTATAATACATATAATACTAGTAGTACAACATAGTTGGAGTGGGGCCCCTGGATTTTTTGGGGCCCGGATCGGTCGCCCCACTCGCCGCCCCTCAGGGCCGGCCCTGGGCGCCATACTTCTTCCCAATTCCAATCTATTTTAACTGGATAGGGCCCTACTAACCGGGTGTATACACTAAAGCAATTTCTATAATTTTAGACACGGTTAAGTCAGATCTAAACTCATTTGAAGTGTGTAGAGAACGCAAACGCTCCAAACCGACATCTAGCTGTTTGACTAACCGGTGAACTCCCGGGGTACCATCTGTGTCAAAAGTAGGTCTTATCCTAATTTTTTTCTTTTTGGCTTGGTCTTATCCTTAAATACGTGCAAGGAAGTTTTTTTTTTCCGAAATGGCAACCTCTCGCTCCAGTCTCTACATCAAAGTGATGCATACGGTCTTTTATTGCAAAGGAGGTTTTATAGTATCGAAAAATTTACAACTCTTAGCAACAGAACCTCGTTGGCCACAAGAGAATTGACCAACGGGTAACATAAATGTAAAGCTCTACAAGACTAGCCATTATCTAGTCTTCTACTAGCATGATGGCAGCCACCCCGGTTGAAGATAGCCCGAACGACCGTAATCAACCGAGTACATCCAGAGTCCATAAGAGCACGTTACTTCAGTGGCAGCATAACGGACCATAGGTTGATCCAATAGATAGCCTTGTGGATGACCCGTAGAAAATGAACAGCTCCAGTCGTGTTAAAAGCAATATCATTTCGTCAATTTAAGAATGACCATAAGAAAGCACAAACATCAATGCAAGTGTAAGCTTAGTTTTCTTGTCCACGCCAACTAGCCAATTACCAAACATATTAGCAGTATTTATAGGTGTTGTAACACTATAAGTAAAATGAATGAGCCTCCAAATAACGTGCAAGCAAGTAGTGGCTCCATGGAATAGAGGAAGTGGTTGGACAGCAATGTCTTCGGTGAATCATTTTGTCCATTTCATCCTTGTTCATATATTTACAAAAAAATTCTTGCCTAAGAAACATAGGAATTTCTAAACCCAACGTCCACCAATTGTCTTTGGTGCTCGTACACCATGCTAGCCACGTTCCTAGTTTTATGTGGTGAGCTCCAAAGGCAAAGAAACTGAAGAAAGATACCCAAGCAACACCTTTAAGAAGGAGACAAAACCATGGTGCCGCCATGGCCTAGTAAGGGGAAGCAAAATCAGGGCCATGACAATGCCCTCCAAATTGGGGGACGTCACTCGTGGGCGTCGCTGCCATCCGCAAGCAGGGATTTCGCCCAAGCCCAACAGTTGAGCCCAAGGTCTTTCGAAATCGGGCGGATGGAACCATCGGTTGGAATCACCGCCTGCAAGAAGTTCTCTAATAGCATAAATGGATCAATGATATTAATACTCCTTAACAGAAACCTCTCTGCGGCGGTGGGAGTGGTGCAGTGCTTACTGCTATTGTCAGCAATCTGCACTATGGTGAGAGATGCATCGATGCCTGACAACATCAGCAGCTTGGCTTTGTTCATCACCTGGAAAGTACAGACGGGTAGTGTTCTACATATCACGCATCTCTGTCACGGTTCGATTAGGCTGGAAGGCACCAACTGCATTTGGTGTAGCTGGGCACCACTGATGTGTAAGATTTTTCCATGGCTAGCACTGCAGTTTCGGCTCTGGACATCTGACAGACGAACAAGACACGGGCTACAAGATGAAGTGTTGAGGTGCTATACATGCATGTTTGCGGGAAGAAGACTCTTTCAGCCATATTCTTTTGGGCTGCGTGTACTCAGGCCAGGTTTGGCATGGATGTTTTGAGAGGATGGGTGTCGAGGCGGACATGCCACACGTGTCAGATACGCTATAGTCCTGGTGGTTCAGACCAAGGAATAGGTTCGGCAAGAAAGATAAAAGAGGGTTCGACAGCTTGAACATTCTCATCTGTTGGAGGATTCGGAAACAACGCTATGCTATGTTTTTCCAAAACCTGAACATGGAATTAACGGTGAGTGAATTGATCAATATCAATGAGGACGGGAAGCAGTGGAAGCTATTTGGAATAGAAGGAGTAACGTACGCGTTTATGAGAGTTTCTTGTACTCAAACATCTATCTTTTATAAAGCTAATTAAGGTGGGCAATTGCGTACTCTCTAAAAAATATCTCATCATGAGGTACACAGCAGAGAAATACATTTTAATTCGGACGCTTGGTTTAGAATTTATGCATTTTCTAAAATTTGGACTTAGTTTGCATGCCAATGTAGGGAGGAAAAGTGGATCTCTAGCTAGGTTTGTATGACTATGTTACAAAGTTTGTAGACATATTTTTAATTCGAAGCACATATTTTATACAGCTTGACCCAACCAGTACACAATGGCCATAGATATCTATAGAGTTCGGGGATGAACGATTTTCTGTCCATGTGTCTTCATCGGGGGTCGGGATTCACCTCTTGAGAGTAAATACACAACCAACCATATTTGCCTCAATAATATTTTCTCCTTAAGTATGTCGCTCCATCGTCACTAGATCATATATAGCAAGTTCCGTCTTCCATTTCATTTCACATGTTAGCACTACTTTAGTACTGCATCAAATAGGTGGCAATCACATGAACACGAGAAAGGATGAGAATAAAAACGAAGAGACGCAAGGGAAAATGGGAACGGGATGCATCGAGAAAAATATCACAAACATAACTGGGGCATGTGACACACATGACAAAGTTGTGGCCAAACCTAGATGATCTTGGTTAGACGTGGATGTTTCATAGACCTAGATGATCTTGGAAGCGCTTGTTTGAGTCAATGATGCCTGAACTACTCACACGACATGTCCCACTTTCGTTGCACATTCCCAAATTGGAGCCAGTGTTTCTGTCTAAGAGGAGTTGGGAGATTGCTTTTGATGTGCAGTTGGGATTTCTGATCACTTGGAAGGGTTCCAATTCTGTTGCAGTGATTCCCCCAAGACGTCGATCGGTGGCCAGAACTCTGACCTTTGATACTGATAGTCAGGAGAATGGTCTGCTTCCCTGTTGCTTCTGCGATCAAGAAAAGTCGTCGTTGTGGAACACATTGTTTGTCGTAGCGCTAGAAACAGCGCCAAAAGAGATGGATTTTGACCAGAGCCCGTGGTCCCAGCAACAACTAGGCCAAAGAAGAAAGCCCAGAAGAAACAGGAGAAGGTTTTGGCTGCTAGTGATGCTTCGGAGGAGGATTCGGCCCACCAAGAGGATACAGAGGAGGTTTTTCCTCAGAACCCTATTCATGTGATGCAGGCGGTGGGTGTCCAGCTAGGAATTGATCCTTCGAAGTTGACCAAGGAGAAGCTTGAAGCTGCTCCCTCTTCTGCTCATGCCTCAACTTTGTCCGATGATTAGTCTCAGTTTCTTCTCTGTCTTTTGGGTTTGTTCGTCAGGTTGTAAGTCAGAGTCTTTTGAACCGTGCTGGTACTGTGCTAGCTATATGTCGTTGGTCTGGAGTGTCGGTCTGTCTGGTGTTCAGGTTGCTGGTTATCTGTCAGTTTGTCTCGTTTGTCCTTTGGATGTCTTTTGGATAATGTTCAGGTCTATTGTTGCACATTATGGCCTCCTTCGTACTGTTTATTTAAGTTTATCATGAATTCATTGCATACGAGGAAGTGGCGGATCCTTTGTTGGAATGTTAGAGGCCTAAACTCTGAAGATAGACAAAGGGCTATAAGAGCGAAAATTGAGGAGAGCGAGTGTGCTATTGTGTGCCTGCAAGAAACCAAGTGTGGTTTCATTGACCATCGCTTCATTAGAAAATTCTGCCCCAAACGCTTTGATAACTTTGTATATGCACCTGCAGTGGGAGCATCAGGAGGTATCTTGGTTCTTTGGAACTCTACGATTTTCTAAGGGAGATTGGTAGAGACACAAAGCTTTGGAATCATTGTTGAATTTACTTCAGTTCACAACAATGCTTCTTGGTAGATGGTCCATGCCAGGGTGTTCAGTGCGATCATTTTGTTAGTTGGCTATATAATCTCGATGTTCAACCTGACAGAAATTGGCTTTTGCTTGGAGATTTCAATTTCATCCGTTCAACGCAAAATCGGAATAGGCCGGGAGGTAATGTTCATGACATGTTCCTTTTCAACGAGATCATTGGGCATCTTGGTCTCATTGAGCTACCTTGAAAAGGGCGATCCTTTACCTGGTCAAACATGCAAAGTTCCCCCTTATTGGAGCAGTTGGATTGGTTTTTTACAAGCAACAATTGGACACTTGATTTTCCCAATACAGTAGTACTTCCATTGGCAAAACCGGCTTTGGATCATGTTCCTTGTGTGGTAAACATTGACACCGTTATTCCCAAAGCTAGGGTTTTTCGTTTTGAGAATTATTGGACTGAGCTACCCGTTTTTTTGGAATGTGTCAAGAATTCATGGGATAAACCTTCAAGGAAAACTTCTACTGCTGCAATTATCTCAGATAAGTTGAAGACTTTGCGGTATGATTTAAAGAAATGGAAAATGGGTCTGTCTAAGCTGAAACTTTTAATTCAGTTGTGCAACAAGGCTATCTTTCTACTGGATGAGATAGAGGACAAAAGGCCACTTTATATCCCTGAATTTAATTTCAGAAAGATAGTCAAGCTTCACCTTGAGGACCTCTTGCTTGCAAAATGTACTTACTGGAAGGTGGATTAAAGTGGGGGAAGACAATACCAAATTTTTTCACGCAATGGCAACGCAAAGGTTCAGGAGGAATTGCATTCCAATTCTTAAGGATGAAGATGGTAGAGAAGTCACAGATCATCAGGAGATGGTTGGGTTGCTTTGGGCTTCCTATAAAGATCGAATGGGGATTAAGGAAGATAGTAATATGCAGTTTGATTTGCAGAGGTTGTTGAAAAGAGTGGATGGTTTAGATGATTTAACTAGACCCTTTTCCACTCGCGAGATGGATAATATCATTAAGCTTATGCCCTCGGATAAGGCGCCGGGTCTAGATGGTTTTAATGGGAAATTCTTGAAGAAATGTTGGCATTTGATAAAGCATGATTTTTATAGCCTAGCTAATGATTTCTATGTGGGCAGAACCAGTTTGGAGAATATCAATGGCTCCCTAATAACCCTTGTACCCAAAAAGCCATCTCCTGAGGGTGTCAATGATTTTAGACCAATTTCCCTAACGAATGTCTGCCTCAAGTTCCTCACAAAGATATTGGCTAACAGGTTGCAGGAGCATATTCTCAGATGTGTGCACAAAAATCAATATGGTTTTTTGAGATCACGGGCGATACAGGACTGTGTGGCTTGGGCTTATGAGTATATTCATCTGTGTCAGCTGTCCAAAAAACCCATTATAATCATTAAGTTGGATTTTGCCAAAGCTTTTGATACTGTTGCACATGAAGCTCTATTTCAGATTTTAAGGCATAAGGGTTTTGATGAGAGATGGATTAATTGGTTCCGAGAGGTTTTAGCCACCGGTTATTCCTCAATCTTACTGAATGGAGTTCCTGGGATGCAATTTTATTGCAAGAGAGGAGTGAGGCAGGGGGACCCTCTTTCTCCTCTGCTCTATGTTTTTGGTGGGGATCTTTTGCAATCTGCCATCAATGATTATTTATCACAAGGGGTTTTTACAATGCCAATTGTCACAAATGAAACTGATTTTCCAGTGGTTTAGTACGCAGATGATACAATCTAATCATGTCGGCAGAGATGAATCAGGTGGTTGCACTCAAAGGATTATTGGAAAAGTTTTCAGCCTCAACAGGTCTCAAGCTTAACTACCAGAAGTCTATGATTGTACCTCTCAATGTGACAGACAATCTTGTTGCTAATTTGGCAGCAGTTTTGGGATGTCAAATTGAATCAATGCCTTTCCCTTATCTAGGGCTTCCTTTAGGCACTACCAGACCCAGTATCCATGAGTTATTGCCTTTAGTTGAAAAGTTGGAAAGAAGATTGACTGCCACTTCGAATTTTTTGTCACAAGGGGCAAGGCTGCAGTTAGTTAGTTCTGCTTTGTGTTCCATGCCTATCTACTACCTATTATCTCTGAAACTGCCATTGGGTTTAATCAAACAGATGGATAGAATCTTAAGGCAATGTTTGTGGAGAGATATGGATGGTCCTAAGCAATCCTTGGCTGCTTGGGAGATTATTTGCAAGCCAAAGGCTAATGGGGGGGCTAGGCATTTTCAATTTTGCCAAAAAGAATGAGGCTCTCTTGCTGAAACATTTGGAAAAGTTCTATAACAAAAATGATATCCCCTGGTTTAATCTAGTTTGGGATGCTCATTACTCTGAAGGTGTGCCTCACCTACGGTGGGTTCTTTTGGTGGAGGGACATATTCAGCCTGGTGGGTAAATTTAGAGAGGTTGCTATCATTTCTGCAGGGTCTGGGAAGACTATTCTTTTTTGGCATGATAATTGGGACTTTAATGGCTCCTCTCAGCCATTAGCAACCAGGTTGCCCAGGCTTCATTCCTTTGCCTTGGATGACTCCTTGTCAGTGGCACAGGTTTATGCTGAACAAAACTTCATCTCTGTGTTCTATCTACCTCTCTCAGCTCAAGCCTATGAGGAATTCTGTTTTCTTAATGATGCAATCAGAAGTAATCCATTGTCAGGCGATAGAGATGTATGGACTTATCAGTGGGGAGAACCTCATAGGTCAGTGACATATTACAATCTCATCCATGTGCATCTCAAAGTTCCACCTGTGTACATGTGGATTTGGAAGTCTGCTTGCATCATGAAAACGAAGATGTTGGCTTGGTTGCTGTTATCTGATCGCCTAAACACCAGAGATTTGTTGAAGAGGAGGCATTGGAATGTAACTGAGGAGACAAATTGTGTGTTGTGTCCTGCTCACGCTTATGAGGAAAGGTTTCACTTGTTTTTTGGCTGTAACTTTAGCCAAAGAATCTGGAACTGCAGATTAATTGGAACAGGAAAGGCCATCCTTTGCCAAATGGAAACGGAATTTATTCATGATATAGCATTGCTTAGTCATAGGTTAAAGAGGAAATATGTAAATAGCCTCATGGTTTGGATTGCTGGCCTACCCTAGTTGTATATGTTGTTTATAGGCTGTTTTTGGAGGTAGGCCCTTCTTTTCTTTTTCTGTATAGACACTCTGTTGCTTTTTAATAAATTTTGCTATGGGGCTTTTGCCTCACAGTTTTTCCCTTAAAAAAAAGAACAGTGATCAATCTGGTCAGAAATTTGTTCACTTCTACACCCGACTGCCTACATCTTTAGGTCACAAGTACTGGCAGTGATGTGTCTAATACAATGTGGGTTCAATGATCTTACGTTCGCACCACTTCTATGTCTGGCATTCATTCCTAGTGACAGTTATTTTCCTTTCATTTGATTCTATCCATTACTTTACATGCAAAAAACCATATGCGTGCACCACCTGTACTCCATGCACCCGACCATCACCCAACATTGAACGTAGTTTCTTTGTTAAATTTCACAAAGGCACATATCGTTTTTGTTGTCATTGACAAGTCAGAGACGGCACATGCACGATGAGTACGTACTTGGCTAATTTTGTATGGTGAACCGATACTCGGCATGAATGGCCTCTTCTAGCTTGCAGGATAAAGTACGTACACGACAAACGCGCATCTAGAACCCGATTAACGAGCTAGTCACTTGTCATTGGTCCCGTCATCCCGCCTCTATCTTTGATTAGATTTTCCTAGTGCATGCATGAGAAAAAAACATGCAAAGATAGACCATCGGGCGTCGCGCCTTGATTAGCAATCAGTAGTTCACCAGTAACCAGCAAACAAAAAAGAATTAGATCTTCATCTTCAGAAAAGAGTTTGGTTTACAGGGTTAGACATAAGGAAAAAATAGCGCGCTATAGCAAAATAGCGTCAAGATTGAAATATGCTATTAACATGCTATATCGCGCTATTGGTTGCTACTAGCGAGATATTATACACTGATTTAGTTAGCGAGAGAATTCTCAGCACGCTATGACGTGCTATTAACGACACTATAGCGAAACTATTTTTTTCATTAGTTAGACATTATAGCGCACTATAAAGATTTTTGTATCTCTTCCTTTTTTGTGGGGATGTGCAAACTGACCCGGTGGGTCTTTACTTATGTGAAATATGCAGCCCATAGGGTCTCATTCCACCTCCATCTTACCGCTCGTTTGGCCCAATAGAGCGATGAAATATGGTACTTCAGCACGCGCCCATTAGAGTGTGCTAACTTTCTCCTGGTCTCCTTCTTCCGGCCACCATCATAGTATCTCCATCGAAGCTTAGGGCGTGTTTTGGTAGACCGGGCTAGTTCAGAATTTCCCTTCCCAACCGAGATATTGAGGAGAGAATGTGTTTGTTGGCCCGGGTCTGGCCTTCTCAGCACTGCCCACTTCATACAGAAAACGCCTCAGAGCCGGGATGAGGAGCGAAGCTCAAATCGAGCTTCACTCCTCATCCGGGATGAGCTAATCCCGCAGGAAACTGTAGCAGTGGCCCGCGCACCCCCTAGACCCCCACCCCCACTGCCATTCTCTCCCAAAATCCCCTCTCTCTTTCCCTGCGAGTGTGCGCCAGGCCGCTCAACGACCCAGCGCCGCCCCCTTGCGCCACCGCACGACGACCCAACGCCGTCCCCATCACCGCCGTGGCCGCCACCAACGACGCCTCCTCGCGCCGCCACGGAAGAAAGCCAATTCCGCCTCCATGCGCCGCCATGGCCGTCATGCACGGCCGCCACAGCAGCTCTCCATTGCCGCCGGGATGGTCGCCACAGGAGCCATCCACGGCGGCCGGGACGCGCAGCTACGGCCGGCACTACGCCACCCTACGGCGAAAAAAGCGCCGCCGCCATGCGCTGTGTACACGCGCCGCCATGGTCGAGTAGCATCAAGGATGCGGTGGTCAGATGCGTAGCAATGGTGGGAGGACCTGATTGCTTTTTTCTTTTTTTGATTAGGGGCTTTTGTGTAAAGATCACACTCAGCAGAATCTCTATCCATACCATCTACCAAACAATATCTGAGCTGAGAATCTCTGAGGTGATACGGGCTAACAAACAAAGCCCAAAATCTCAACCCATCATAGCTAAGATGAGCATGTATGAGGTGAGAAAGACATGTTGAGGAGACCCGGTCTACCAAACATGCCCTTAGCATCACTGTTTCTAACTCAGCCATTAAGAAAATTTCTGTTGTGGATGAAGCATCAATCTATGATACCAAGTTCCACTAAACTCCACCTATCCAAACACCCACAACTTGATGCACCCAACAACAATTGAGTTGCCATCATTTTTCGTTGAGTGCAATGGTGGTTTTCTCTAGCTTGTCCAAATCATGAGGGTTTAATTGATTGGATTCGAACATAAAAATAGTTCACTGTTCGATAGTTAATTAAGGCACCGAAGTAGTAATTTTTTTAAATGTACAACTACCTATTAAACCATAATATCTTCTGCATAAGATTATTGCGTTCACTTGCCATGCTACATGGTTTCATTTTATATTCGACTTGCCGTTCCTTCTAGTCACTACAGGAAAAATTGTCGTTGCCGTGCGGGCGTTCTTTGCCGTGCGCCCCATGCATGGCAACGACATCTTTGCCGTGCAACTGCAGAAAGACGCACGGCACAGACTAGCCGCACGGCAAAGAGCAATGACAGCGCACGGCAAAGAACGTGCGCATGGCAACGACTAAAGGGAGCACACGGCAAAGAAACCGCGCATGGCAAAGAGGAAGAAAGCGCACAACAAAGAACTTGCACGGCAGTGACAAGTAGAAGGCGCACGGCAAAGAACCATGCATGGCAAATAATGCCTTTGCCGTGCGATTTGCCCTTTGCCGTGCGCCATAAGGCATTTTTATTTCTTTTCCTCTCTATTGTATTTATATTAACACTTATATTTATTTTTAAATTATTTTTACTTTTTGTGGACTATTTTGTTAGTGTTACTTAATACAATGTGTATACCAATACCACAAGTAATCTACATCTTCATCGATCCCCCTCCCCACATATGAGGGTTTCGGAGCAAAACATGCTTCGGCGAATCTCGTAAGTATTAATATATCGCCCCCGAATGTTATCGCCCCGAATGTTATCGCCCCCACATATTAGGTGCTATTTCTTGCACCATTACACCTTCCACCACACTTAAACACATAGCCTGGGCAAAGGCAAAGGAACTGCCGAGCATACAGTGCCCTTTGCCGAGCGGGTGGCGCGCACAGCAACGCCCAGCTCTGTCATAGTGAATATTCTGAATGGTACACTCACTAGTGGAAACATGGCCATCGGTTTGGCCCTTCCGTCCCGGTTCCCTTACGAACCGGGGACCAATGGGGCACTAGTCCCGGTTCTAGTACCCAGGGCGCCCGCCAGGTCCAGTCCCGGTTCGTAGGGGACCTTCCGTCCCGGTTCGTGATACGAACCGGTAATAAAGGGTCGCGGTAGACGGCCGTAGAGGTGGGGCCAGCCCGGACAAGTTATTGTCCCGGTTCGTCATACGAACCGGGACTAACGATTAGCCTTTAGTACCGGTTCTCGTTACGGACCGGGACTAACTATTTTCCTTATATCATCTCCCACCCCCAACCCGGCCGTGGCCATTTTTGAGCTCCGGGTTCATCACCATTTTCTTAACCTCTTCCTCTTCCGAGCTCGAGTTCGGCCCTTATTTTTCCCACCATTTGTCAAGCTTGAAGGCGCCTCATCTATCCAAGGGTTAGCACTTCCGGTGTTGTTTTTTTAGCTCATTTTGGTGCTAGTTAGCTCATTTTATTTTTCTAGTGCTAGCTAGGTGTTTGATGAAATGCCTAAGTTAGGAATTTTATTTTTTTACATGCAATTTAAGATCAAATTAAAGTATAATGTCTGGATTTTACAGTTGTCTGGTGCCCGTCCTCACCGTCGTCGATCGCCCGCGCCATCCCGTCACCGGCACCTCCTCGGTGAGTCTCTTGATTTTATCCTTTTTTTAACTTATTTATATTGTTTAGATGCATAGTTATTACTTGCAAAATTGTCTTACGTTTTTTATATGTATAGTGTCATGGTTCTGATATCCGTCCCCGTCGGCACTCGTCTGGTCTATGACGATCCGGATGTCATTGAACCGGAAATTCCAACCGACCCTATTATCGAGTTTTTTGAAAAAGAAAATAATTATTTGAAAGCAAAATTGGAAAGAAATGAAAATCTTCGTCTCCAATGCCTAGAAGAGAAGATGAAATTGGAACTCGATATTGCCGACATCGTCGATAAACACAAGATCAAGATGGATGCAATGCACTTGAAGATTAGAAAGATTAGAAATTATGCCATTCATAAAGAGGCTTGGTACCATTATGTTGTTGGTTCAATAGTTACCATAGTTGCGATTTTTATCGCATTTGTTGTTGGGTTTAAATTATTCAGATAGTTGTATGTTAGTGTCAACTAATGTATTTTTATGAGACTATGTATTACATTTGGTTGATCACTATTATATATTGATGATGTAGTGTTAATATTTTTTATCTATTTATATAATGCAGATGAGCCGGCAATGGATGTATAGTGACCGACGTTATCCCGACTTTATTAATGGCATGCATTATTTTCTCTGTGTGGCTGAGAGAAACAAGCTGCCGAATGGTTTTATTTCTTGTCCATGTAGTGTCTGCAAGAATACTCAGGACTACTCAACCTCACAAACCATTCACGTCCACCTGTTGAAGTCCGGTTTCATGTTCGGTTATAATTGTTGGACCAAGCACGGAGAAAAAGGGGTTATAATGGAAGACAATAAAGAAGAAGAGGATAATGACAACTATCCTATGTTCACTGAACACAGTGGTACTACAATGGGGGGAAGATGAAGCTGAAAAAGAGCCCACTGTTGATGAGCCCGATGACGATCTTCGTCGGGCCATTCTTGAAGCGAATATAAAATGTGGAAGTCAAAACGAGAGGTTGAAGTTGGAGAGAATGTTAGAGGATCACAACAAATTGTTGTACCCAAATTGCGAAGATGGGCAGCAAAAGCTGGGTACCACACTGGAATTGCTGCAATGGAAGGCAGAGAATGGTACTTCTGACAAGGGATTTAAAAATTTGCTGAAAATAATAAAGAAGATGCTTCCAAAGGATAACGTATTGCACCCCAGTACGTACGAAGCAAAGAAGGTTGTCTGCCCTCTAGGATTAGAGGTGCAGAAGATACATGCGTGCATCAATGACTGCATCCTCTATCACGGTGAGGAGTACGAGAATTTGAATGAATGCCCGGTATGCGGTGCATTGAGGTATAAGATCAGGCGAGATGACCCTGGTGAAGTTGAGGACGAGCCGCGCCCCAGGAAGAGGGTTCCTGTAAAGGTGATGTGGTATGCTCCTATAATACCATGGTTGAAACGTTTGTTTCAAAACAAAGAGCATGCCAAGTTGTTGCGATGGCAAAAGGAAGACCGTAAGAAAGACGTGATGCTGAGGCACCCCGCTGATGGGTCGAAGTGGAGAAAAATCGACAGAGAATTTCCGACATTTTCAGATGACGCAAGGAACTTAAGATTTGGTCTAAGTACAGATGGTTTTAATCCCTTTGGAGAGCAGAGCTCTAGTCATAGCACCTGGCCTGTGACTCTATGTATCTATAACCTTCCTCCTTGGTTGTGCATGAAGAGGAAGTTCATTATGATGTCAGTGCTCATCCAAGGCCCGAAGCAACCCGGCAACGACATTGATGTGTACCTGAGGCCATTAGTTGAAGAACTTTTACAGTTGTGGCGCGAAGAAGGTGTACGTGTTTGGAATGAACACAAATAGAAGGAATTTGACATACGAGCGTTGCTGTTCGTAACCATCAATGATTGGCCAGCTCTTAGTAACATTTCAGGACAGTCAAATAAGGGATATAATGCATGCACGCACTGTTTAGGTGAGACTGAAAGTATATATTTGGAAAACAAGAATATGTACCTGGGACATCATCGATTTCTTCCAAAACAGCACCCCGTAAGAAAGAAAGGCAAGCATTTCAAAGGTGATCCAGATCACCGGACGAAGCCTACCCGGCCTGCTGGGGATGTTATATATGATATGGTCAAGGATTTAAAAGTAATGTTTGGAAAGGGTCTTGGCGGACAATCTGTTCCGAATGACGCTGACGGACACGTACCGATGTGGAAGAAGAAATCTATATTTTGAGAGTTACCCTATTAGAAAATCCTAGAGGGTCACTCTGCAATCGACGTGATGCACGTGACGAAAAATCTCTGCGTGAACTTTCTAAACTTTTTGGACGTGTATGGGAAGACGAAAAATACACCGGAATCACATCAGGACCAGCAACATATGCACGAACGAGACAAACTGAATCCAGAGAAGTATCAAGGTCCTGCCAGCTACGCTCTTACCAAAGAAGAGAAGAAGATATTTTTTAAAGTCCTTAGCAGTATCAAGGTCCCGTCAGGCTTCTCGTCGAATATAAAAGGAATAATAAACATGAAAAAGCAGAAGTTTCAAAACCTAAAGTCTCATGACTGCCACATGATTATGACATAATTACTTCCGGTTGCACTGAGGGGGCTTCTGCCGGAAAATGTTCGAGTACCCATTGTGAAGCTATGTGTATTCCTCAATGCAATTTCTCAGAAGGTCATCAATCCAGTAACTCTACCAGGTTTACAGAAGGATGTGGTCCAATATCTTGTCAGCTTCGAGTTGGTGTTGCCACCATCCTTCTTCAATATTATGACGCATCTCATAGTTCACCTAGTCGAAGAGATTTCTGTTCTCGGTCCTGTATTTCTACACAACATGTTCCCCTTTGAGAGGTTCATGTGAGTCTTAAAGAAATACGTTCATAACCGTGCTAGGCCAGAAGGAAGCATCTCTAAGGGCTATGGAACAGAAGAGGTCATTGAGTTTTGTGTTGACTTCATTCCTGACCTTAAGCCAATCAGTGTACCTCTATCGCGCCATGAGGGGAGACTGCGGGGAAAAGGCACGCTAGGAAAGAAAGCAATAATATGTATGGACGGGCATTCTTTCAGTCAAGCACACTACACAGTTCTACATAATTCCAGCTTGGTGGCTCCGTATATCGTAGAACATAAGAATATTTTACGCTTGAACTACCCAGAGCAACCTAAAGATTGGATTGATGGAGAACACGTGAAGAATTTTGGAGGTTGGTTGCGAACACGTCTTATTAATGACAACCTTATTGGTGAACAGCTATACTTGTTGTCCAACGCACCATCTTCGACTATATTGACTTTTAAAGGGTACGAGATAAATGGGAATACATTTTACATGGCCGACCAAGATAAAAAGAGCACCAACCAAAACAGCGGTGTTCGCTTTGATGCAACAAACAACAATGGGCAAAATGACACATATTATGGTTACATAGAGCAGATATGGAAACTTGACTATGGACCTTCTTTTAAGGTCCCTTTGTTGAAGTGCAAATGGTTCAACCTGACAGCCGGGGTATATGTAGACCCGAAGTACGGAACAACTACAGTGGATCTGGAAAATCTTGGATACGACACCGAACCATTCGTCCTAGCTAGTGAAGTGGCTCAGATTTTCTATGTGAAGGACATGTCTAGCAGACCGAAGAAAAGAAAAGAAAAGCAAGCAGCGAATACATCGTACGACGTCGAGCCAAATCGCCACATAGTTCTTTCAGGGAAAAGAAACATCGTGGGAGTGGAGGACAAGACAGACATGTCAGAAGATTACAATAAGTTTGATGAAATTTTCCCCTTCACAGTGAAAACTGACCCAAGCATCGTGTTGAATGATGAAGATTCTCCATGGTTACGGCGCGATAAGAAGAAAATGACACACACGAAGAGGTTGATAGCACAACACTAGAGACGGATGTTGATGGTGATGTGTAATAATGTATGAAACGTTTTTTATCCTGGTTCTATGTGTAATAATCGGTAAAATAGTGTTGACTAATGAGTTTAGTATTTTCATTGAATAAAGAAACCTATTTTATATTTTTTTAGTGTCACGGTTTGAAATATAAGTCAAATTTACTCAACTCATCCATTTAAAATTTGAATACAATCAACATCGTTAAATTTGAAAATTACCAGTACCAAATGATTCTATATGTCCATAGCTTAAAGTTTGATATAAAGTTTTTCAAATTTGAACAATTAAATTAATAGAATAACATAAATCAGGAAAAAAGAAAACTAAAAAATACAAACGATCCTTTAGTCCCGGTTCGTGGCTGGAACCGGGACTAAAGGTGGGCTTTGCCGCGCTATTTTGCCACAGGCCCAAAAAATTGGACCGACAGTCCTGGTTCGTGGCTGGAATCGGGACTAAAGTGGCCGTTGGTCCCGGTTTGTGGATGGAACCGGGACTAAAGGCCAATTAGTGCCTTTTAGGTCCTCCCCCTTCCTCTCGTCCCTGCATTTTGCCGCCAGGCCCAAGAAGACGAAGGACGCCGCCAGTCTGCCGCGCCGTGTTCCCCTGCTCCCGTGCCGCCGCCGTCACCGCCGCCGTCTCCTACTCCGGCCACTACGGCTACCCTCTAACTCGCCGGCAAGTTTCACGAGCTGGGCGGCCATGAATCGGCTGAAATCGGCCCCCTTTCCCGACCCCAAGTCAACCTGCTGCTCCGTCCGGCTCCGGCGCCCTCGTCGGCCAGCAACTCCGACACCCACGCCGCCGTCCTCCGCGCGGGAAGGTACGGCAACCCTACCCTCTCCCCTCCTTCCTCGCTAGAAAAGCCCTAAATCGGCGGCACGGTAGCCCTAAATTGGCGGCGGAACCACGGCCGGTGGCGGGGAAACACGGCCGGCGGTGGGGAAACACGGCCGGCGGCGGGGAAATTACACTTAGGGCGGGAATATATACATTACATTCATAGATAAAAAGGCCTAATGGCCATTACATTCATAGATAAAAAAGGCCTAATGGCCGTTACATTCATAGATAGGGGGTGGGGGGACACGGAGGGGCGGCGCCAGAGTCCTAGTCCTCGTCGTCGGAGAGCACGACGTAGCCCGGCGCGTTCCACAGATGGGCCGGCAGCTGCGCCTCCGGCGGGACCTGGTGCTCCTCCGGCTCCTGGTGCGGCGGCAACACCTGGTCCTGCGGTAGCCCCTGGTCCTGAGGCGGCTAGTTGCCGCCGGTGAAAACCCAGGACTGGCCAAGGAGGCCTTGGGGCAGCGGAGGAGCTTCGTACTGCTCCAGCTCCTCGGCCTCGTGCTCCTGGACCAGCTGATGCCACCAGGCCAGTGGAGGCTGCTGCGGTGGTGGCGATGGCGGCGGCGGCATTTGGGCGGCCTCCACGACCGTCTCCCAACGCCTGACCTCGTCCCCGACGAGGGAGCGGCGGGACGCCTCGTAGGCGGCCTGCAGCTCCGGATCCTGCTCCTCGTCGTCGTTGTCCTCCTCGAACCAGAGCTCCGGCTCGACGCCGGGCGGCGGTGCGGGGTACGCCGTGGGCTCCTGCGGCGGAACCGGGGCCTGCGCGAAGAAAGCGCGGCGGCGGTCGTCGTGCTCGTCCCTGAACCACCGGTCCCAGTGGGGGAGTCTGGCGCGTAGGCGGGGTCGTTGAGGAAGTCCAGAGGGAGAGAACGGCGGCGCAGGCTATCTCCACCGCCCTGGCCCGGCCACTGGCCGGGATCGGCGGCACCGGAATCCGTTGCGGATTCAGGTGCCAGTCGTCCGGTAGGTGGACGTTCGGCCACTCGACTGGCACGACATTGTTCCAATGCCTCCAGCACTCCTCGACGTGGACGTAGCGCCGCATCCTCTTCTTCTTCTTGTCCCTCGGCGCTGGGTCCACTGCACCGGCACGGCGCGTCGGCCGGAGGACCCGCACACCCTCCGATGCGATGCCGAATGCCGCCGGCAGTGGGGGGAGGAAGGGGGTGGAGGAGGAGGGAGGAGGGGCACGCCGGCGGTCGGAGGAGCCGCTGGACTCGCCCTGGTTCTTCGGGCTCTTCAACCAGCGCGACATGGCTAGGGCTAGGGCTAGGGCTAGATAAGGGTGGGGGTGGTGTTGTGGTCGCTATCCCCACGGCCGGAGTCCATTTTTAAAGGACCAGGTGGGCCGCGGTCATTAACTACGGGCGGTGCGAGCCGTGCGGTTGGGCAGCGGGGACGACGAGGAGGGAGCATTGACCACGATCGTGGCCAGTTTGGGCGTGCACATGCGGTCGTGGCCTAGTGGGGAAGACGGGGCGGTTGGGCGGCGGGGTCACCGGCAGGTGGGCCAGCGGGTGGGGAGATGAGGAGGGAGCATTGACCACGCACTCGTGGCCAGGGGGTGGACGCGGCGCGTCGGCCCGACGCATGCTGGCCCAAATTTGGGCTCACAGGTGCGTGTAGGACCACGGGACTGCAATGCTGGCCCTAATTTGGGCTGGCAGCTGCCACGCTGGCCCTAATTTGGGCTGTGATTTTATGTGACACTTGCATGCTGCTGGCCCTAGTTTAGGATCTAATTTTTTGTGAAACAAAATTAAAAACATATATAATTGACTGCAGGTACATTGAGCTATGGACGCTCCTCTCTTCAGAGACGACAATAATGAAGAGGAAATACAACAAATAATATATGCGAGTGCCCGTGGAGAAGATGATTCCGGAGGAGAAGATGATTTCAGCTCACAATTTCTGAACGACTCCGGTGAGGGACTTCAGTTTGAGGATGAAGTTACCTTAACGACAAACTCCGTCGAGGTATTTATATATATTAAGGCTGTGTTGATCACTATATATATGCATTAATTGATATGTATTGCATGTGTTAACAAATCATTTTTTCAGCCCTCCGGGTTGAGCAAAGCTGCAAAGCATCGTCCTCGAGGCCTGACGAAAAGGATGCCCATCGATGTACCGAGGTTAACGATCGAGGAGGTTGCTGATAGTGGCGAACCACTGGCACCCATACCGAACTGCCGTAAATTTGTAATTCAAGCTGGAGTCATTGTTAGGGACATGCTCCCGATCACCATTACAGATTGGCATAAGCCGAGGGCGCGGACGAGGATGAAACTAGTTATGTCCATGATCATACAAAAAAATTGCTTTACGATACGCTCATGGTACATTTCAACTTGCCAGAAGGCAAGAAGGAGAAACTGAAGGAGTGGACTCTTAAGAAGATGGCCACGCAATTCCAGACCTGGAAGAAAAAATTATGGAGAAAGTATGAAAATGAAGATCCAGATAATTTCACCGGAGTACTCGAGAAGATAAAACATTCCCCTGGCCCGCATTTGTGGCGTACAAGAAATCGTCTACCGCCATGGCCCGATTGGCCATAAATAGGATAAATGCTGGGGAAGAAGGAAACCACCATAGGTTGGGGACAGGTGGCTACAAGACGGCCATTCCTAAGTGGTTAGCCTTTGAAGCAGAACTGATTGCTAAAGGGATCACTCCACAGACAGCGACCTGACCCGAGAGGTCCAAGTTTTGGTTGTTCGCGCATGGGGCAGTGTTGGACCCAGAGACGGGGTTGATTGTTGCAAAGGGAAAATGGAAGAAAAAGGTTGAAAAAATCGTTTCGTTGCTTATAGATGCAATAGACAAAGTTCGAAAGGGAGAGTACCATCCCGAGAGAGAGAACGACGAGCTGACACTCGCACTGGGGAATTCTGAACACTGTGGACGATTACTCCCGACGGTGTCACCTTGAAGGAAGGGTTTCCGAAGTGCGCTGACAGTTATAGAAGCCGTGGGAGAAAGAAGAAGAAGGAGTTAGACCGGTTATCGGAATTGGAATGCATGGTGCGGCGGCAGCAGGAGCAACTGGACTCAATCAGTCAGTAGAGGGCATATGATCAGCAGCGGCTACAATGTCCAGAAGTCGATGTCATCCCAGATCAGCGGAGAAGCAGTGTGGGTTCCACGCAGCTAGAAGCATCTGCCGCATTAGAACAGCCGGCGGCTCACTACCCCGTGGATGATCTCACGGAGAAGACAGATTGTGAGCTTCATATGTTAATGAAGAACATATCCTTCATGGTGGCGGTCGGCTTTGCGTTACCAAATGAACCTAGAGCAAGCTACCATGTTGGTCAGATTCCAGCTGGCTATGCTCGTGTTGGTGTTGATGAAATTATCCCGGGATTTGAGACACTTGAGCTTTAATATCCTGGAGGTGACAATGAGAATACACTGGGACAAGCCAGGCATGGTTTAGTTCTATGGAACAAGAAACACATCGTGTTTCCAGGCTCGGCACCAAGGCCACCGACCCCTCTGGGTAGCAGTCCACCACCTCTAAGTCCACCCGGCCTACCCCAGAGGGACCCCAGCGCGAGTCCGTCTCCATCTCCAGCTACGCCGGTCCAGTCGTCTCCATCTCCATCTCCAGCGCCAGTCCAGCGGACTCCGCCCCCCTCGTGGTTTAATAGGAGGAAGCTCAATGGTTCGCCTCCTAAGCAGAGACAGAAAAAGCCACGAAATGTCAAGAGTCCTGAGAAGTTACCTTACGAAAAGACTTACGAGGAAGTCTTGGCCATCTTGAAGGCCGAGACAGCTGCCCATTTTGCACCGAAAAATCCCCCACCTAAGCAAGTAATAGATCCTATAGCATTAGACCGCACTATTAGGAGCTTATACAACCCTCCACCAAAGCCGCCATTAGACTATGAGCGCTCTATTGCCATTTCATTCAACTCAGAGATGGAGAGGCGGAAAAGCGGGAAACAAATAGCCCAGCTCGGAGAACAGGCTGTTCAATTGGTCCCCCCGCTTCAGGTATTTCCCAACACATCAGACGTCCACATACCTGAGGTAACATATGAATATGTTCACGGCAAGCCTTTGGTCAGACCTGAGCTGGTCAAGTTATTACCAACAAGGATGCGTCAGTTGAATCAATGGTACATGAAAGCTGCAAAGAAAGGTATAATCGGTGTCATGGCGAAAGTTAGGAAGGAGCACTTCTTCCAAGAATACGGTGTGCAAATTAATTTTAGCGAACTTTTTCAGTTATACAATGGAAAAGCCCTCGATAAAGCTAACCTCAATTGCTTTTGTCTGTAAGTGATTTATTTCTGTAATTTAATTTTTTATATAGCTCAGCCCGTTCTATAATCTTTGGTACACTATTTATGCAGAAAGAAGATGCTCGACTACAAAAGGGAAAGAATAACCCCGGAAGACGTTGGGTTCATTGACCCGGATAAAGTTCATGAAGTGAACATACTAGAAAGACCCGAGCAAGTAAAGAAGACATTGCTAAGGTGTTTCAAGCGACACCGTAACAAAAAAGAAATATTTCTTCCTTACAACTTCAAGTAAGTGTTACTAATTTCTTGTACACATTCAATTTTTCCTAAACCGATCTTAAGTGTAATTGATGAGTTATGCATGACTGCGTATGTAAACGTGCAGCTTCCACTATATTCTCGTGTGCATTAGATATGACGAGGGAGAAATTGAAGTCTTCGACTCATTAAGGACAGAAACTAAAGAATTCAAGAGCTTGTTTGATATCATGAAAGAGTAATTTAAACTCTTATCACACTATATTTGCCTCTTTCAGTCATTTCGTGATATCAAATAATTAATAACTCTTTTGTTCTTTTTCTTTGTCGAGTAGAGTATGGGAAATGTTCATCAAGGAAGAACCCGGTCAATGGAAACCGAAACTGATATGGTCTCTGAACAAGGTAAGTAGTACTACCTAGATCCACACATTATCAATACCATTATCAAACTTGATGTGATTCAGTTCTATTCTTGAACAGTGGTGTCTGATACAGCCAACCGGGACCCACTTATGTGGATACTATGTTTGCGAGTACATTCAAATGAGGACCACTGAGAAATTTAATAATCTAAGAAACAAATAGGTACATAAACA
The DNA here is from genome assembly GCA_012064385.1 of Puccinellia tenuiflora. Lineage (NCBI taxonomy): Eukaryota > Viridiplantae > Streptophyta > Magnoliopsida > Poales > Poaceae > Puccinellia > Puccinellia tenuiflora. Next base: position 576,520 of record QRDG01000193.1, read on the forward strand.
TTATTCACAATTTTTTTCTTACCATCAATTGTGTGGAGTTTCATTCATAATTGTGTTTCTCCTTCTTTTAAAGGTTGCAAGGATGCGCAACGCCCTCCTACCAAATGACCGTATAACAGCAATTGCGGAGTAGTTGGCGGGATTTCTTCTTGACGAGGTCATATGTGAAGAAGGAGAGCAGCACTACTATCTACATATATAAGTGATCTCATGTACTATGATCTCATGCATGTAATTGAGTACTTATTATCCGGAAACGTGATCTTCATGTACTACTTAATTTGTATGTGTGTTATATATATGCATCAACGTGATCTTAGTGTAGTAATATAATTTATATATTTATCAAAACACATTTTTGACATATCGACGTGATTCCGAAACCATCCGAAACCCCTAAACGTCAAACCCTGAAAAATATTCTAAAAAAAAAAAAGGCCTAAAGTTAGTCCCGGTCCGTGTTACGGACCGGGACTAAAGCCATCCAGCCTGCGGGCTCCTCCTGGCCACGTGGGAGGGCCTCTAATCCCGGTTCGTAAACAACCGGGACTAGAGGGGGGGGGGGGGGGGGGGCTCTAGTCCCGATTAGCTAGTCCCGGTTGCCCAACCGGAACTAGAGGCCCTCTGGAACCGGGAGTAGTGCCCCGATTTCCACTGGTGACTATGTCTAAGGATATCAATCAGGTTTGGCAATAAAATGATTTCCTGTTCATGTATATCCTTATGGGGTTAGGATATTAACCTCTTGAAATAGAGTAAATACGCCACCAACCATTGCTTGTATGAATACTATTTTCTCCTCACATATGCCACTCCTTTTCCCACGGCCATAGATAGCAACTTTTGTCCTGCAATTCATTTGACATGTTAGCATTAGTTTTAACATATATCAAGTGGCAGGCACATGAACTCCAGAAAAATATGAGTGTAAAATTGAAAATATATGTAAGAGAAAGTGGGAGCAAGAGACATCGGGAGAAATTTTTAAACTTGGAACTGGGAAAGTTGTGACCGGTCCCAAAGGATACTGGTGAGAGGGGAGTGTTCAATAGACCTTTGGTTCCGAGTATCATTCAAACTGGTCATGATTCTTTCCAGTTTTACTTTTGAAGGCTGCCACCTTTCGACAACATTTCTTGGTTGTAGTATGTAGACAAGTACTCTATGATCAACAATCCTGGGTTTACACGTCTTATTGTAGGTGCCTCGTACGCCTCGATCGTCAACAAGTTGAGGTTAGGATTTAGACCAACATATGGACGTTTTGGTCTTGTGCGGTTTTGAGAGTCTTATATACTAAATGTTGAGGTGCATGCGAGAGAGGTAGAGACAACGACTTTGAAATACTTTAAAATTACTTTTAGCAATATAAATAGTCTTCTAATTGTGTTCGTATTTGTGTCCATTTCTTCGATCCAATGTACTTTACCTAATCAGTCAATACAGATGTACTTTACCCAATCAGTCAATAAAGCCACATATTTTGCAACAAAAGGTAGTAAGGAAGAACTTGTCGACACCGTAGAAAGCATAGCCAGGATGCCTAACGCGTACAGTAGGTTTTAATGAATTCTTGTGGTTTACTTTGATCGATCGTTTTACCGTCAAAACCATATGCACCCAACCATCACCCGACGTTGAATGTAGTTTATGTGTTAGATTTCACCAGCCAGGCCCGTATCGTTTTGTTGTCCTGTCATAGATGGCAGGCTGCATGCATAATGCGTACGTGTGGCTGATTTTGTATGTCAAGTGGGGATCGTAAAAGACCCAAACAGTCTCTCATGGTAGAAGAAACCATGTGCTGGCACCTTTGTTTCACTTGTCTGTTGTCCTCCATGAGAAGGACGCTGGTTGGTGTCCAGGCTGCGTCTTCTCTGCCATGTGAGGTGGGGGTGGACCACGATGTTTGGCTACGATGGCGAGGGGTTGCGGAGGCGTTGATGCTAAAGACAATGATTCCTATTCCAATCCAGCGGGTAGAGTGGGATGCGGGCGCACGACAACACGGACGAAAGTCTTGCCCGTCTTCGGTCAAGGCTGACAGCGATGGTGCCCGTGGGCGTCATTCCCCTCCTCTACTCCTTCTTGAGTATGTAAAGCTCTTCTTATCTATCAATTCATTGGGAAAGATCCTAGAACATAGTTAAACAAGTTCGCCACCTTCGTTTGCTCTTCTCCGTCCACTCCGAAGACAAACACCTTGCTTTTCTCAGAGTTTGTATTCAAGCCCAACATGGCTTCATAATAGTAGAGCAGGAATTTAATGGTCATGATGGACTGCTCATTGAGATCCAAGAATAGGAGTGTATCATCGGCATATTTCAAGTGGGTGACTTGGTCGTCCACCATATGTGGAATAAGCCCCTAAGATTATTGAGTTTACTTGCTATGTTACCACTTGCCTTTTATTCTAGTATTCTGAATGATACACTATATCAAAAGATATCAATCAGGTTTGGGCGTAGGCATGATCTCCTGTTCATGTATCCTTATGGGGTTAGCATATTCACCTCTCGAAATAGAATAAATGCAACACCAACCGTTGCTTGTATGAATAATATTTCCTCCTTAAATATGCCACTCCATCTTCCCACGGTCATAGATAACAACTTTTCTCTTGCATTTCATTTGACATGTTAGCACTAGTTTAACTTATCAAGTGGCATTCGGGGAAAATATGAGTGTAAAACTGAAGAGACCTGTAAGAATAGGTGGGAACAAGAGGCATCGGGAGAAATATTGAAACGTGGAACTTGTAATTCTCTGTAAAAAATTGTGACCGAACCTTCAATGATATTGGTAATAGGGGTGTCCAATAGACCGTTGATTCTGAGTAGGGTTCAATCATGAATTTGTCCAGTTTTAGTTTTCAACAACTGATACCTTTCGACAACATTTCTATGTTGTACACAAGTACACTATGCTCAACGATCTTTCGTTCCCTCCTCTTGTGGTAGGTGCCTCCTACACCTCATTAGCAATTTGAGGTTAGGGTTCGGATCAACATATACAGGTATTGGTCTTGTGCCGTTTCCAAAGTCTTGGATAAATGTTGAGGTGCATGCGAGAGAGGTAGAGACAACGACTTTGAAGAACTTTAATATTACTTTTAGTTTTATCAACAGTCTTCTAATTGTGTTCATATTTGTGTCAATTTCCTTGATCCAGTGTACTTTATCCAATCAGACAATAAAGCTACATATTGTACAAGAGTTCTTCCTTACTTTCAGTTTTATCAACAGTCTCTCTCGTGGTAGAAGAAATAAGGTGCGCGCTGACACGTTTGTTTCACCTGTCACCTGGGACTTTATCGAAAACTTAAAAATTGTGGCATGCGTTACACGTTACATGTCCCTACTCCCTTCTTGTCATCGGTCCCATTGTCAGGCTCTAACTCTCATTGGATTTTCTTA
>QRDG01000193.1:584935-744974 GCA_012064385.1 Puccinellia tenuiflora
GACATAATTGTTGGTCGTTATAGGTTAGGGTGGTGGAACATGGAGAAGAAGAAATGGAGATGTTATATAGTACAAACTCACATTGTTGGATGCATCTTCTCCAAAACACATGACAAAATAACTTTTCACAAGTTGTTCGAATCTTACGTACGATCATAACATATGGATTAAAGTTGTGTTTCCTCCAACTATTAGTAACAAGTGAACCACTGAATGCTCTGCCAACCTTCACATATCTAAATAACGCTTTGCCCTTTATATGTTAGCACCTGTCTTCACCTGAGTAGATAAGAAGCTAGATTTCCCACATTTTTTTATATTTCCATATATTTGGACTTGTGCATAAGATTTATGCTTCACATAATAATAAATAGTACTATGAGAGAAGAACGAAAGAAATAAGCACACGAGGGAAAATGAGGCGTCGGGAGTAGTGCCACTGCCATAGGCATCGGGAGGAATATTGTCTAGGTAGCATAAATGACAAGAAACTGGGAATTAGCTACAAAATTAACACCCGGCCACCTGCAATCTCCTTGGTGCCATACTTTTTCGCATTGTCAATCTATTTTAACTGGATAGGCCCCCACTATCTGGTATTGTAGACCCGGTTAAATTTGATCTAGATCCGGCCCTTTAAATGGTTGAAAGAACATTTTTGTGATGTGATCAATTTCGAGCAATAGAAGCGTGAATTGCACTTGCTTTGTAATGATTCGGTACTTGTAGTCGTGCATACGTACATACAGGGCCGGGCCAGCAGGTGTGCCGACCGTGCCGGCCGAACAGGGCCCTAAATTTTGGAGGGCCCATAATTTTTAAGCAGACCTATGTGTATGTATATAGGTTGGACCCATCAGTTTTTTGTTGGGCTGGCCAACCTGGATACTGGCTCCCGATCGCTTCGGCTTTCCGCGCGCTATGCCGATCGAATCCTTTTGTTGTGAATCGATTAGCAGACTGACCACTGTCAAGAGAAAAAACAAACAAAACCCGTACACGTAATTATTACCTCAGGATCTCGTGTGCCTGTGTCCGGACCATGCTGACAGAAGAAGAGAAGGGAAGTACTGACTCCACTTCAAAATATAAGATATTTTATTTTTAGCTTTTTTAGTTTCGATGTATCTCAAGGTATTTAAGTGTGTAGGGTTTCTTTTTTTACTCCGTATCTTGTTCATTTTAAAATAAATAAAACATCTTATAACTTGGAACAGAGGAGTAGAAGTTAGCGATTTAACAAACCGCAGCCTGCACAACAGTGCAACACTTCGGCGGAAATGATCGTCAGCCGTCAGGTGTCTGTTCTTTCTTATTGTTTGGTTGGCCGCTCGCCATCATGGTTATCTTTTTAAATTTCAATCCATATTAACTTTGGCAGGATCGGTCCTCCTCTCCTCGGTCGTCAATGCGACACTTCCCCGAACCGAGGTGAGTTAGGCGGTCCGTATAAACTCTGATTGTCAAGCAAATTAGCCATTATGTAATACTTCAATTGATTTATGACATCGCATAATTCATTTTTCAGTGAGATAGGGCCTTATTTCAAAGTTTCGTACAGGGTCTCGGATTTCGTCGGCCCGGCCCTGCGTACATAAAGGGGAATAACAAATCATGAAATCCACATAGATTCGATACTTTGTTGACTCAAATGTTGCAACATAGTGAGCTCTGCATCATGAAGATGTACACAACGAACAATTAATTTCCACTAGAGATGAAGATACAAAGTTAAAAGAAAAAAGGTCACCTAATGTTAGAGGATCAATCTGAAGAAAACCGTCATCCATACAAGGACATGCGCAGTGCTCATTTTTGGACCCACTGCGGCCTTGTCATTTCAGCGAGAGGAACACACTCTACTAACCGTGGCTCTTGTTGGATCGGTGCCGAACACCTGGGACACAAAACACAGCTAGGCTCTGGTCAGATCCAGTGCTGGCATAGCATGAACATGTGCGGCGGTGGTTAGGGTTGTGTGCAAGGAGGACAAATGAAGTAGTTTATATAGTCCAAACCCACGTCGTAGGGTGCATCGGTTCGAAATGGACAACAAAAAACTAGTCAGTGAAACTCATAAGTAAGATATAAAGTGTTTCCCATATAAGGAGCTCGACATCGCCACTCGAGAGAGAAGGCCGTGCGATTGTGACAAGCGAAAAAGATGGTTGGGAAACAAGGTGATCAAGGTAAAATATAGGGTTGTCGTGTTCTTTCACAGGGATTGAATTACAAGCTCTCGGCGGTTGCTCACAGCTAGATCGACAGAATAAACAAACTTTCTTGCACAAAATTTTGATAAAGATTAAGCCTATTTTTTTTGGTGGTTTTCTATTACAGTGTTAATTAGCAGAAACGATAAACAAGAACATAAATAAAAAGTGCAGCCTTCATCAATAGATTCGAGCAGATGAACTAACACAAATAGCAGAATTCAACAGCAAGACAATGTGAGGACATGGTCTCCTCAGGAATAAACACAAACAGACACCCAAAATTACTAGAACTACTAAACGCTTTGTCTCTCCAACAAACACACAAACAGGTGACAGGAATATGACAAGGATTTGCACACAAAAGGACCAAAGCTACGAAATTACTGAGTTACTTATCCTCATAGGCAATAACACAAACAAGTTGCAGGCTACTAGCAATAACGAACAGATCCACACGGTTACAGGGAATCGAGCAAGAAGGGAAAGGGAGGGAGTTCTAGATCAGGTTTCCGTCACCAGGAGTCGATAATGATCTTGTTTTTCAGTTCGTCCAAGCAGCAGTTCAGGAAGAGGAGGAGTAGCAGAGTCGGAGAGGCAGCGCGTCCAAGAAGCAGAGTCGTGGAAGCAGGGATCAGGGCTGGGAGCAGCGCCGTCATGGAAGCCGACCTTGTTCTTCTTGGCTTACTCGATCTCAACCACTCCCCATCCTCCTCTCCATCCGCGATCCCCTCTTATTTTTTTCCTTTTTGTCCAGCCGTGGTAGTGATTGTGGTGTGGTTTTCTCCTTCGCCAAGAAAGGCTTTATCCGAGTGAGAGTCCAGAGTGGTTGGGATGGTCCCCTTTTTCTGTGATGACCTCTTGCTCCTTTCTTTCTTCCCACGAAGGTCCTTGCCTTCCTTCAATCAGCTCCTTTTGTGTTTGGTTAGGTGCCTTTTTGGTGAGGATGGAACTTTTGGTGCCCTTACGCACCATTTCTGCAAAAGATAATGTAGCACTGTAAATGTGTTCATTTGGCCAAAGATGTACCTATAGCATTCAGTTTATATCCAAAATCAACTTTAAACGATGCCAAAAAATCGAGAAATGGTGCCAGAAATCATGCAAAAATGCGACTGATCAACTCCCCCACACTTGTACTTTTGCTTGTCCTCAAGTAAAGGTATTCAACTAGAAAGAACGACAAAAGATGAAAATGAATAGTGATTTTCCTGGAAGATATAAGGATCCATATGGTCATGATTCAAATCCTGATTTGTTTCTATGAGAAGTACTAAATGGCTTCTGAGTGCCATTTCAGCAGAACTTTCCAAAGTTTCAAGATTTTAAAAACATTGGATTTGTAGGATACTCAGTTTGCAAACGAAGTTAAATGAAATGATCCATTCCTTAGCCTATTATAACGAAAACTGAGTCAGGGCTTCACATGCCACCGATCCCGAGATCATGGCATGCTAATGCTGATGCATAAGTTAGTATGCAGAAGCTTCTTCGGTTAGTGAAATATGTTAGTGCTTCACATACTGCCGATCCCGAGATCACAATATGCTAATGCCAAAAGGTCTTATATCCTCAAATAGATGTTATTAAACTGCACTTATTTAGGTTAGTGCTTCACATACCACGATCCCGAGATCACGGTATGCTAGTGCAAACAAGGTTAGTATAGATTGATGCTCTTTTCAGGTATGCAAAAGTTAGTGCTTCACCTATCACCGATCCCGAGATCATGACAGGCTAATGCAAAAATTGTTAGGTTAACAAGGATAATAAAGGGATCATGAAATTCAACCTTGAAAACAAACTTGAGCATCATAGAAATCCAAATATTTTAAATAGAGAAAAAAGGGAAATTTGTGACTGGTGTTGGATTCTGAATGCATATTTAGTACTTCTCATAAACCAACCCTAAGAAAGATTCATATCCATATGAAAACTTAAAAAAAATAACAGTCACCAAGCAATTTTCAGAGAATGCCAGTATTTAAATGTCATTGTTAACAAGATAAAATCATAGCAAACAGACATGAAAACAGGTGAACATGAATGTGACTATTCGAGTTGGAAAGTTTTCACCTGGTGATATTGCAGTACTTATGGTATTTTTCTGAATTATCCTCCTTCTACTGATCCCTTTTTGGTTCACTTTTAATTCCCAGCTTTGCTCTTAAGATTAACTCCCCCTCCTTACGTCCTACAAAAACAAAGAAAAGAAAGGAAACATAAAACAAGAAAGAAAACATTTTAAAAGGCTCAGGTTGCCTCCTGAGTAGCGCTTGTTTAAGGTCATTAGCTCGACCCCTTTGTATTTCAACATGTGGGTACATCAGTAGGAGCAGCACTTGGTACTCCTCCTTCAGGTTCTTCATCTCTTTCATTTCCAATCTCCAAGGAATCACCAGTGAAGTAATGCTTCAACCTCTGGCCATTTACTGTGAATCTGCCCTGGGATGGACTTTGGACTTCAACAGCCCCATTTGTCATGACCTTCCTTATGACACAGGGCCCGTACCATCTTGATTTAAACTTTCCAGGGAATAGATGAAATCTGGAATCGTAGACAAGGACCTTTTCCCCTGGCAAAAATTCCCTTCGAAGGATGTGCCTGTCATGAATCTTCTTTGTCTTTTCTTTGTAGATTTTGGAACTTTCATAAGCATCTCTTCTCAGTTCATCTAATTCACATATTTGCAGTTTTCGATGTTTCCCTGCCAACTTCATGTCCATGTTGAGCTTGCGGATTGCCCAGTCTGCTTTATGTTCCAGTTCGACTGGCAGGTGGCATGCCTTCCCATAAACCAATCTGAATGGTGACATGCCAATGGGAGTCTTGAACGCTGTTCTATATGCCCACAAAGCTTCGGGTAATCTAGATGACCAATCTCCTCTTGTGCTTGAGACCACCTTTTCAAGGATTTGCTTTATTTCTCGGTTTGACAACTCAACTTGACCATTTGCTTGGGGGTGATATGGAGTTGTAACTCTGTGATCATGCACACCATACTTGGTCAAGAGATTTTCAAACTGAGCATTATTGAAATGTGTTCCTCCATCACTAATAACCACCCTGGGAATCCCAAACCTTGGAAATATCACTTGTTTGAACAGCTTGCAGACGGATTTGGCATCGGCATGGACTGTAGGAACTGCTTCTACCCACTTGGAAACGTAGTCCACTGCTACAAGAATGTGTTTGTATCCCTTGGAAGGAGGCAAGGGTCCTATAAAGTCAATTCCCCATACATCAAATAGTTCTACTTCGAGAATTCCTTTCTGAGGCATTTCATGTCTCTTTCCAACCTTTCCCGATCTTTGGCATGGATCACAAGACTTAACATAGCAATGAATATCCTTAAACATGCTGGGCCAATAGAAACCAGCTTGTAGGACTTTGGCTTGTGTTTTGGACGTGCTTGCATGTCCTCCATAGGGAGACGAGTGGCAGTGGTGAATTACTTGCTGCACTTCACATTCAGGTACACACCTCCTGACGATTCCATCAGCACAGTGCTTATACAAGTAAGGTTCATCCCAGTAGAAGTATTTTGCATCATGCATAAATTTCTTCTTCTGCTGATATGTAAGATCCGGGGGATTTATTTCACAAGCAAGAAAATTCACAAGATCTGCATACCAAGGTGTCTGTTTGTTCAACTGAGAAATTTGCATCAACTGTTCACCTGGCAGAGAATCATTAATTATCCCTCCCTCTTTCTGAGCTTCAGTCAATCTTGACAAATGATCTGCCACCAAATTTTCTGCTCCTGTTTTGTCTTTTATTTGGACATCAAACTCTTGAAGCAGCAAAATCCATCTGATTAGTCTCGGCTTTGCATCTTTCTTGTTCATGAGGTGCTTTATGGCTGCATGATCAGTATACACAGTGCACTGATTTCCAACCAAATAGGGCCGAAATTTGTCAAAAGCATATACCACTGCCAGCAACTCTTTTTCTGTTGTGGTGTAATTTACTTGAGCATCGTCAAGAGTTTTGCTTGCATAGTAAATCACATGCAGTGCTTTATCTTTCCTCTGACCCAACACTGCACCTACAGCAAAATCGCTTGCATCACACATTAGCTCGAAAGGCAGTGTCCAGTCTGGGGGTTGTACTACTGGGGCTGTTGTTAGAGCTTCCTTCAATTTTGTAAATGCTTGCATGCAATCAGCACCGAATTGGAAAGGCACATCTTGGTTTAACAGGTTAGTCAATGCTTTGCAATTTTCGCGAAATCTTTGATGAATCTCCTGTAGAATCCAGCATGACCCAATAAACTCCTCACTCCTTTTACATTCACAGGAGGTGGCAATTTTGCTATCACTTCTACTTTCGCCTTGTCCACCTCTATACCTTTTTCTGAAACCAAGTGTCCTAGGACTATGCCTTCTTTAACCAGAAAATGGCATTTTTCCCAGTTTAAAACTAAGTTGTGGTCGGAACACCGCTGCAGGACTGCTTCAAGATTTTTCAGACAATCATGGAAACTGTTTCCATAAACAGTAAAGTCGTCCATGAAAACCTCCATGATCTTCTCAATTAAATCCGAGAAAATGGCCATCATGCATCTTTGGAACGTTCCTGGGGCATTACAAAGTCCAAAAGGTAACCTTTTATAAGCAAAGGTGCCATAGGGACACGTGAAAGTGGTCTTGTCTTGGTCTAATGGGTGAATTGGGATTTGTAGAAATCCCGAGTATCCATCAAGGTAGCAGAAATACTGATGGCCAGCCAATCTCTCGAGCATCTGGTCTATGAAAGGCAGAGGGAAATGGTCCTTACGTGTGGCCTTGTTTAATTTCCTATAGTCAGTTACCAATCTCCAACCAGTAACTTTTCTGACTGGTATTTCTTGACCAGATTCATTTCTTTCGACAGTAATTCCTCCCTTCTTTGGTACAATATGAATAGGGCTTACCCATTCACTGTCTGAAATTGGATAGATAATCTCAGCTCCCAATAGTTTTAAGACTTCCTTCTTAGCTACTTCTTGCATCTTGGGATTCAACCTGCGCTGATGATCTCTAGAGGGCGAACTGTCATCTTCTAAGTGAATTCTATGTGTGCAGATAGATGGACTAATTCCAATCATGTCTTCAATTGAGTACCCAAGGATTCTTCTATGTCTTCTCAAAACTGTCAACAGTCTTTCAGTTTGCTCTTCATCTAGTTCTGAACTAACAATAACAGGACATCTATTGTTTGGCTCAAGAAATCGATAAGTAACATGATCTGGTAGTTTTTTTAATTCTGGAATCAGATTTTCACTCGAAGCATGTTGTCCAATAGCCTCATCCTCGTTTTCAACTTCATATACAGCTTCCAAATTAAAGGCTTCTTCAATGCAAGCTGGGCCAACTTGTTCAAGAACATCTGCATCCAACTCAATCTGATTTCCACATTTTTTATAAGTGCAGTTTACACTTTGCTGAACAATATCAATCGAATGACAATGTGCTTGATCTGATGGCAAATGAGTTGCATGCTTCATGTCAAATATTATTTCTTCTTCACCGAATTGGAGTTTAAGCTTTGATCCCTTAACATCAATCACTGCGCCCGCTGTTGCCAAGAATGCTCTACCCAATATTACAGTGTCACAAGCATCTTCCATTTCTAAGACTACAAAGTCAACTGGATAGGCAAACTTGTCCACAACAATAGGAACGTTCATGAGAATTCCAGCAGGTTTCCTCAAGGTTCTGTCAGCTAATTGCAGTGTCATGGAAGTGGACTTCAGATCTCCTAATGGCATGAGTCTACATACTGACAAGGGTAATACACTTACACTTGAGCCCAAGTCACATAGTGCTACGAACTGTTTATTCCCTATAAAGCATGGGATGCAAAAACTTCCAGGGTCTTCAAGTTTTTCAGGCAAGGAATTCTGTAGAATAGCACTGCATTGTCTAGTCATTGTGACCACCTCTGGTTCATCAAAATTCCTCTTCTTTGTGATCAGTTCCTTGAAGAATTTAGCATACATAGGAACATGTAGGACAGCATCTAAAATAGGAATTGTCACTTGACTTCCTTCATTTTCTCCAGAAATTTTGCATATTGTTTTTCCTCCTTGCTTTTCTCAAGTCTCTCTGGAAATGGCACTCTGTCTGAATGCACCGAAATAACATTTCCTTGTCCACTGCGTTTTTTTTTGGAATTCTGTGCATTATCTTCGACAGTTACTGGATGTGGACTTGGCTGAATGAGCACAGGGCTTGCGTTTCTCAATGCTGGTGGAACATAAGTTGGTTGAGAAGGGTTTGGTAAAAGAGATCCACACACTTTTCCCCCTCTGGTAGTTATAGCATCAACTGATGTGATGGCTCCACATAATCCTTTTGGATTTTCTTCAGTTTGAGAAGGTAACTTAGCTTCTGGCCTAAGAGATGGTGAAGAATTTGACAGACCAGCAGTTAACTGTTGTATGGCGCTCAGGAATGTTTCAGACTGTTGTTTCATGGCCTCTTGCATTCCATTGAACATTACTTGTTGTTGCTTCATCAATTCCTTTATTTCAGTGGATGGTCCTCCTTGATTGGCATGCTGCTGGTTCTGACTCCCGTAACTTTGTTGTGAAGGAGAGAACGAAGCTACACTGTTGTTACTTTGGTATTGTCCTTATGGTGGTCTGTACCCTGGATTAGGTTGCTGAAATGAGTTGCTCTGAACACCACTTTTATATGACAGTTTGGGTGATTTCTCCAGTTTGGGTTGTAACTCTACGAAAATGGTCCCTGATTTTGAGCATAATTTACTTCTGAAACTGAAGCTTCGGTATTCAGATAGTTTGTACACTCATGTGTAAGATGCCCAGAATTTCCACAGGCTTGACAGTTCATATTTGCTTGCACTGAAGAAACTACAGAACTGTTATCAGTCATAAGATTGGATAGTTGCTTGGTAATAGCTTCCAACTGAGCTGCAACTGCGTCATTTCCATTCAGTTTGTGAATTCCAACCTGCGGGTTATGCACAGCTCTTTCATTTGTCCAAGAGAAATCATGAGAGGCCATTCTTTCAATCAGCTCGGTGGCTTCATCAAGTTCTTGCTCATTATGCCACCTCCAGCTGCTGAATCAACATGAGCCCTAGTCTGCGGAGTAAGCCCTTTATAAAATGTTTGCATGATTAGCCAGGGTTCCTGTCCATGGTTGGGACACATCTTAATCAACCCTTGGAATCTCTGCCACGTATCATACAGACTTTCACCATCAAACTGCAGGAACCTAGTGATTTTATCTCTGTATTCAGCTGCTTTTGTTGGAGGAAAATATCTGCCATAGAAGGCCTGCAATAGATGTGCCCATGTGTCCTTCTGATACTCAGGAATAGCATGAAACCAATGCTTGGCTCCATCTCTCAATGATAATGGAAAAAGCTGCATCTTAATAAAATCATGTGACACTCCATTCAATTTCAAAGTATTGCAGTACTCTAGAAAATTTCTGATATGAGTATGAGGACTTTCAAGTGCAGTTCCGCCAAACTGGTTGTGCTGTACCATTGAAATAAGAGCAGGCTTCAGTTCAAAGTTGTTTGCTTGAATGACTGGTTGAACATTTTCAGGATTCTGGTCCTGTGGTATCCAAAGATCTCGAAGAATCTTGTCCCCCATCTTAACTGACTTCTTGAGGACAGCTGTTGCTTTTCTTCTTTCTTTGAATGTTCTCTCAATTTCAGGATCAAAAGGGGCAAGAGGTGACTCTTCAGTATGTTGCATAAATCAATTACCTGCACAAAGACATAAGCTACTTGTCCTGCGCACAGTCACAACCAAGAAACTTATCACGGGTTAGTGAAATAAACCAAAGACAACCAAAAGACCTAGTCTGCCAACTGACGCAAAAAGCTAATATTCAATCCCCGGCAACGGCGCCAAATTGATCGAAGTAAAATAAAGGGTTGTCGTGTTCTTTCACAGGGATTGAATTACAAGCTCTCGACGGCTGCTCACAGCTAGGTCGACAGAATAAACAAACTTTCTTGCACAAAATTTTGATAAAGATTAACCTATTTTTTTGGTGGTTTTCTATTACAGTGTTAATTTGCAGAAACGATAAACAAGAACATAAATAATAAGAGCAGCCTACAGCAATAGATTCGAGCAGATGAACTAACACAAATAGCAGAATTCAACAGCAAGACAATATGAGGACATGATCTCCTCAGGAACAAACACAAACAGACACCCAAAATTACTAGAACTACTGAAACGCTTTGTCTCTCCAACAAACACACAAACAGGTGACAGGAATATGACAAGGATTTGCACACAAAGGACCAAAGCTACGAAATTACTGAGTTACTTATCCTCATAGGCAATAACACAAACAAGTTGCAGGCTACTAGCAAGAACGAACAGATCCACACGGTTACAGGGAAATCGAGCAAGAAGGGAAAGGGAGGGAGTTCTAGATCAGGTTTCCGTCACCAGGAGTCGATGATGATCTTGTTTTTTCAGTTCGTCCAAGCAGCAGTTCAGGAAGAGGAGGAGTAGCAGAGTCGGAGAGGCAGCGCATCCAAGAAGCAGAGTCGTGGAAGCAGGGATCCAGGGCTGGGAGCAGCGCCGTCGTGGAAGCCGACCTTGTTCTTCTTGGCTTACTCGATCTCAACCACTCCCCATCCTCCTCTCCATCCGCGATCCCCTCTTATTTTTTCCTTTTTGTCCAGCCGTGGTAGTGATTGTGGTGTGGTTTTCTCCTTCGCCAAGAAAGGCTTTATCTGAGTGAGAGTCTGGAGTGGTTGGGATGGTCCCCTTTTCTGTGATGACCTCTTGCTCCTTTCTTTCTTCCCACGAAGGTCCTTGCCTTCCTTCAATCAGCTCCTTTTGTGTTTGGTTAGGTGCCTTTTTGGTGAGGATGGAACTTTTGGTGCCTTTACGCACCATTTCTGCAAAAGATAATGTAGCACTGTAAATGTGTTCATTTGGCCAAAGATTGTACCTATAGCATTCAGTTTATATCCAAAATCAACTTTAAACGATTCCAAAAAATCGAGAAATGGTGCCAGAAATCATGCAAAAATGCGACTGATCACAAGGCCCGCCGAAATGATTTGAGAACAAAAATACGTTCGTTCAAGTCATAGCTCGTCATAAAAAACATAAAAAAGCAAACATGGTGCCAAAACAATAACTGTAGCTCACAAGCGCGTATTCATCAGTCACATGTAGCTCACAAGCATCCATGGCCACCGATTGATTGTTTTGTTCGAAAGAAAGTAAATAATCGTACTAAGTGATGCACCGATATCTCATATTAACAAGTTGCTTCCTTAACTAATTGTTGTTCCCACCGTACATCGTCTGATCCATGCTATATGCATCTCTGAAAACCTGAAGATCTACAGTAGCTGACCCACGTTGCTGCAATCTCTTGCTCAAACCTTGGAAAAGAGGGAAAGGAGAAGCTCGTGAGGAATTGACATGAACCACAGGAGGACATCAGGGAAACATAGCACCACTTATTCGATCTTCATTGTCCTTAGCCTAACCGCTGCGTCGCCATGGTCGCTACCTGAGCAGAGATCGATCGAGGAGGGCGTCAGGGAGATCGCGAAACAGGTGGGACGCCCTATACCTCGTCTTTAGCGAGTGGAAGAAAACAACTCGCCCGCATGTTTCCGTTCTTTGTTCGTCCCGCGCGTAGGCCCATTTACTTGGGGAAAGCCCATTATCGTGTCTAGCGACTCGCCGGAACGTTTCCGTTTGGTGCGATGCGCACATTCCTGGCCGACTTTTTTTTTCTTGACAATGCATCCCTGGCCGAGCTAGCTATCCACATTTTCTGGATGAGCGAACATGCACGCGGCCTAAGCCACGCACAAGCCAAGCGCATGCACGTGCATTCATTAATTAATATTTTTTCTCTGTATCTAGAAATATTTGAGCACGTGAATATTTTTCCGACAAATATATGAATAATTGTTTGAACACATGAATAAAATTTTGAAAATGTGGCTTTTAAAAATATTCATAATTTTCAAAACAATCATATTCAAAAAATCTTTCTGATTTGGAAAAAGTTCATTTTTTAAATGGTTTTATTTTATAAAATTCACCTTTTTGATAATTATGCAGATTTTAGAAAATGTTCATTTTTCAAACGGTTCAGATTTTAGCAAAATGTTCTTTCTTGAAAAAGAACATTTATCAGATTTTGAAAAAAGTTCATTTTTTAGAATAATAATAAACCAAAAACAATAGTAAACCATAAATTATGATAAACCAAAAATAATAATGAACTAAAAAATTCGATGAATGAAAAATAAAAGTGAATCGAAGATAATAGTGAACAAAAAATACTGATAAACCGAAAATAAAGGTGAACCGAAATGCCGAGGAACCGATAATAATACTGAACCGAAAATGATAGTGAACCAAAAATCCGAAGAAAATGAAAATAATGATGAACCAAAATGCCGATGAACCAAATATAAAAGTGAACCTAAAATAATTTTGAACCAAAAATATAGTGAAATAAAAAAGGAGATAAACCGAAATAAAATTAAACCAAAAAATATCGCTGAACCAAAATGTCGGTGAACCGAAAATAAAAGTGAACCAAAAATTGTCAGGAACCAAAAATAATAGTGAAGGAAAAATGTCGGCGAACTGTAAATAATAGTGAACTGAAAAAATAATGAACCAAAAATCATATTGAACCATAAATTCATGTGAACCGAAATAAATAGTGTACCAAAAATTTGTATTAACCAAAAATACCGACAAACTAAAAAAATAATGAACTCAAAATAATAGTGAAACAAAAATTCTGGTGAACCAAAAATAATAATTAAGCAAATCTCTGGTGAACTGAAAATAATGGTGAACCAAAAAATATTTTGAAAATGGTTCATAACTTAAAATGGTTCGTATTTAAAAAAATTCATTTTTTTAAATGGTTCATATATGAAAATGGTTCATATTTGAAAATATGTACATTTTTGTAAAAGAAACAAACAAGAAAAAATGAAACAGGAAAAATGAAAAATGAAAAGAATAAAAAAACGCAGAAACATCTTGCTAGGCCGCGTGCATCTACCCACGAATGAAAGCAATAAGAAAGAAAAAAAGCAGAAACGCATTATTGGGCCGCGGCCCAATTTCTGGCGACGCGAGCGAGTCGTAACTTGGACTCGCAAAGCGTCTGCGAAACAGGTGAACCAGGTATGGTTGGGTCTGTCAATCATAATGGGCTGGCCTTACCCGCGTCCTAAGGCCTGCGATGATTGTGAATGGCATGCAAGTTGTTGTACGGCCTGATAGAGGTCGTTTTGGTGCTTTTTTTTAGGCCAGCGCTAGGCGTAGGTCGCCCTACGAAAGGGCAGTTTAGGTCCCCTCTGTGACCGTCGGATCTTGATCGTATGGTTGAAAACCAGCACAACGTAGTTTTGCGTTTTGGTCCCTAAACTTTTCCGAAATTGAACCCGCAGTACATCACAGCTCCACTTAAAACGAAGGGGTATAACGTGTTGCCCCTTATCTTCCCGATATTTACAGCAAAAATGCCACTGTGATGATTTACACTGAGTATTGCAACAAACGCTTCAGGATTACAACAAAATTTCTCGCCCTGTGTACAAAAAAATACTGTATTGCAACAAATCGTTCAAACATTTTTCATAAAGTGATGTTACAAAAAAAGGATACACAACAATTATTTGTACTACAGATTCATTTACAACAAAAATCACCCACTATTTCAACAAAAAATACAAACAATTACAACAAAAAAACATTTGTTTGCATAATAAAATTGGCTTAGCAACAAATTAAATTTTGATGTTTATTATTTTACAACAAAAATCACCCACTAGTCAAACAAAAATCACAAACGGTTACAACAAAAAAATTGTATCATATGATTACAACATTTTGAAAAAAAAAAATACTACAAAAGGTCGTTAAACGGAAATTATTTTTGCTGCAAATTGCTTTACAACAAAAGTCACCAACGATTTCAACAAAAATCACTATCTATTTACAACAAAAAAGCATGTGTTTGTACCATTTAAAAATGGATAGGCGACAAAATATTTGCTGAAGATTAATTTACAACAAAAATCACCAACTATTTTGACAAAAATCACGCACTATTACAACAAAAAAACAGCAATAAAAAATTCTTAAACAACAATTTTAGTCGTAGATTTATTTGCAACAAAATTTAACAACTATTTCAACAAAAATCACAAACTATTACAACAAAAAAAATCTTAGCAATAAAAGAAGTGGTTAGCTAGCTATCTGGGCTGTTGGCCTTATTTGTGTTGAAAAATAGGTTCTCACAAAGCTAACTGGGCTGTTTTTCTATTTGCGTAGCAAAAATGGGCCGGAACACGCTATTGGGCCGCGTAAGGGCGAGCGAGGCAGGTGATTCCCTGGCGCCGACGCGCGCGGACGGGAGCGACCTACGCTCGCGCGACGTAGGTCGCCCTAGCTAAAGCGTTTTCCTTTTTTTAAAACTAGAAAATATATTCCAAACTAAACGCGTGGCACAGCGTGATCGCTGGCCAACAAACCGATTAGAAAATCAGGAGCAGTTTCAACCCAACTCGATGAAGGAGCACTGTCCTGATAGCCAAACTTAGCCAGACTATAGGCTAATTTATTAGAGTCTTGAAAACAGAAAACGAAGTCTGCATCATCAAAATGCAGGTTGCTTAAGCTTCTTGCCTCCTGTTGGGATATACCAAATAGGAGTATCATCAACATATACATATTTCTGTATAATACGGTGAATCACGGGTGGTAATGCCGGCTGGTTTATCGGACGGCCCAGTATGCTGAATCGCAAGGAGAAGGCAAATCCGGTTAAGGAGGATCCAAGACGAAGGCTCAGCAACCAACTGCCTTGGCGCACAAGACATTAGTTTTAAGACGACATGGTCTAGAAAGCATCAGAAATTTAACCACTAGCACGAAACAAATTCGGATAGACATTGATAGCTTAGGATATATGATCATCGAAAAATAAAACACGGCATGATCTCAAAAAGAGGGAACAAATACTTTATTTCATGAGCACATATATATGTTTACGAGTGAATTACTGAAAAAACTTAGCTTTTTGATGCACTTGGCAATGATGATGTGTAGGCCGGGATGTGGCGATGAGTAGGCCGCGACGGCAATTAAGCCGGACCGCGACGAGTAGGCCGCGAGGGATCCGCCTAAGCCGGGCGTGGCGTAGATGACGATGAACTCGTCTATACCAGAGGAAAAAAATCAATCGTGACGCGTTGGCGCGTTAAACCGGAACAACGACGATAAATACGCTGTAAAACATCGTGCCGCGTTTAGCAATTATGCTAGAACGTGACGACGGATACGCCGAAAATGCGTCATGTCCTGCTAGCAATTAACTTGGACACGACGATAATTTCAGACGTCTTGCATTATCAGCGATTAAGTCGAAACACGATAAGTTGGCCGTGAAGGCGTCGGACCACGTCAGCAATTAAGTTGGAACGTGACGACAAGTATGCCAAAAAGACGTCATGTCGCATTGGTAATTAAGGCGAAACGTGACAATAAAAAGGCGTCGTTGCCGATTTAGCAATTAAGCTAGAACACGACGACAAATACGCCATGAAGATGTATCTTGTTCTATTAGCAATTAAGCTGGACACGACGATAATTATGCCTAAAAGACATTGTCAACGTCGACAATTAAACCGGAACGGGATCACGGGTAGGCAAGAATGCGAAAAAACATCATGCCGCATTGTAATTAAGCCCGAAGCGAGATGGATACGCCGAAAAGACGTCGTGCCACGTTAACAATTAAGTCAGAACGCGACGTTGACTAAGCTTAATGGCGGTCGATCATGCCGTGTTGACGAGCAGGCGATGACGATGAAATAGACGGAACTACAAGCAGGAACACGACAACCGCGATGCACGAAGGCGTGTCTGCTGCGTCGCCATAGAAAACAGACCACCGTTGGTAGCGATGGAAGCGATATCAAAATCGTCCAACTCAAACTTGATGGTGTGCATGTACAAATAGTTAAACTACTACTGTAGCTGATTTAATCAACCAGTAGCTAGCATTAGTACTTTACGTACACATGCAAGCTCACGGCGGAATTAATCATCTCCATGGCCCCATCCTTTCTTCATGGTGTTGACAAATAGCACCAATTCGGTTTGCTCCTCAAGGAGCTTTCCATGCTCCGCTTTTGCTGAAAACAATCCCTATCGATTTCTACTACCACATAGTAAGCAAATCGTATGTAGTCTTCTTGGACCAGGACTTGGCCCGCCTGTTGTTTTGCGATCGATCTGAGACGTGGTTGCTGGAATTTGGGACCGTTTTGGTCTTTGGCCCATGGTCCAATTGCAAATTTTGAAATTCTTTTTGGCCCATCTCAAAAATCAGTGGCAGTACTAGTGGGACTAAAGTTTAGTCCCACATTGCTAGTTGGGAGAGAGTTGGAGTGGTTTATAAGGAGGGTTGTTCTAGTGCTTGTATGTGAGTGAGAACAAGAGAGAGTCCTCGCGCACTCCTCCTCCTCCTCCTCGCTCGTTCGTCACGACGCGCCGTGGGTTGCACCGACTGCCGGGACAGTAGTGAAAGGATCGTATGGGCACCTAGAGGAGGGTGAATAGGTGGTACACCAAATTTTTAATCTTTTTCAAATTAAGGCTTAACACAAAGGTAAATTATCAAGATATGCAACTACGGTGAATTTACCTATATGAGAAGCAAACTAAACAACTAGGCAATTAACGATACAAGTAAAGGAAAGAAATAACCGAAAGGGGAAGCACGCGGAGACAAGGGTGTATTCCCGAGTTCCTCCTTATTAACGGAGTACGTCTCGTTGGAGGGGTGTGAGTTCGCCACAAAGGCCTACTCAACGCCACGAAGGCCTCACTCTATTCTCCGATGAACTTCGCCACAAAGGCTTAGTTCACCTTTCACTATCGGAGTCCTTCAAGGCGGATCCCGGAGCCCTTACAATGTTTTTGAGGCACACACACACAACTCAATTGGGGGCTCTCAAGTCAATACAACAACTGAAAACAAGAACAATCAAAGTGAGTACAACCAAACACCTAGGTTTTCCCAATGGAAACCCTAGGCACAAATTCCTCAAGCAAATGAGGGAAAAATGGAAAACCGGTTGGTGTAGATCTAGATCTTGGCCTTCTCCTTCAATCCTCCAAAGATCAACAAGTTTGAATGGGTAGATTGGGAGATCTAGTGGATTTAAGATTTGCAATCAATAAGGAGAGAGAAACTGGGTCGGGCAGCCTTCAATGGGAAGAAGGGGGCTATTTATAGGGCCCCCCGAAATCCAACCGTTATGTGCAGAAAAACTGCACGGCGGTACTACCGCTGGAGCAGCGGTACTACCGCTATAGGTATGTGGACCGGTACCACGTGTAAACCGACTCCAGCGGCAGCGGTACCCTGCGGGAGGTACCGCTGACCCCAGGTGGTGGTACTACCGGTGTACTGCCGGTACTACCACTGAACACTTAGCCGCGAGGGCTAAGCCATCCCAGCGGTAGAACGATGCACCTACCGCTGGTGTACCGACGGGCATACCCGTAGCCAAAATGAGGCTAGCGGTATGACCCGCGGTACCACCAGCGATAATACCGCTGCTGGGAAACAGCGGTACTACCGGTAAGGCACCGGTACTACCGCTGGGGACTTAGCCACAGGAGCTAAGATGGATCCCAGCGGTAGAACGAGGCAGCAACCGCTGAAGTACCGAACCCCATACCCGTAGCCAAAACTTGCCCAGCGGTACCTCTGGCGGTAGCACCATCGGTACTACCGCTGGAGTTGTACTGCTGGGAAGCTGCGGCACCGCTCCAGGTTGGAGCGGTACTACCGCGGCACCAGCGGTACTACCGCTGAGGACAATTTTCGCAGACTAGGTTAGATTCCTTCCCCTTAACACTTCGCATCGACTCCCTTTTGCCGAACCTGATGTGATCTATAGATTCTGCAAATGTACACACAAACATTAGTCCGATGTTGTGTTGTCATTAGACTCCAAAACGGATGATCAAGCATCAATGCTCTTTCAATCTCCCCCTTTTTGGAGTATGATGACAACACACAACCAAGAGGTATACAAAATGTAGACGGAGCTCCCCCTAAAGTTATGCAGCAATTGAGTTTGCTTTTGAATGCAAAATGCATACCAATAGGATCAATGCTCCCCCTAGATTTTGTAGACCAAGGTCACATAAGATAAAATAGCATGAGATAAGAAACATGCTATAAGACAAGATAGAGTTATAACACCACAAGTCTCGCATAAATAAAACAAGGTTCACATGGCTCACCCCATGAGTTCAACGAAATCAACTTAAACAAAGATAACTAGGAACACAAGCATAGAAGGCAAAGAGAAAGAAAACAAGCTTGTGCTCCCAACCCATGCAACTCCCCGGATAGCTAATAGAACACTCTCCCCCTTTGTCATCATGACGCCAAAAAGGGAGAGGCGATGCTAACGTCCCAAGGGAAGTCACTCCTCGGAGCTAGTCGCAGCAGCGGCCTCCTCCTCCTCATCACTCTCATCCTCATCAGCTTCCTCATCTTCTTCTTCTTCGTCGTCATCTGGAGACATGAAGCGGTGGGAGGGCTCTGGCTGCTCTCCCTGACGGTAGAAAGGTTCACGAGAGGAGGCATCATCCTCAAAATCAAAGTCCACCCAAGAGCTACGAGGTTTGCCCTCGGGATCGGCCACCCAAGCTGAAAAGGAGGTGATGTTATCCTCAGAACCTGCAACAACGGGAACACCCAAGTGCTCAAAATGCTGACGAGACCGCACACGCTCTTCATTGCTCCTCCTGTGTGCATCATAAGCCCTCCTGTCAATGTCATTTTGACGGCAGAAGATAGACTTGAGAGAGGATGCAAGCCACTTCTTGAACCCTCGGTCTTGGCGGCGGGGAAGCTCAAAGGAAGGATCATCATCATCATCATTGGAGGTGCTTGATTCAACATTGGGAATAAGTGGGGCTGCATGCTTCTTAATGAACAAATCCTTGATCTTGTGCTCAGTAAGCTCATCGTCAGAAGCCAAAAGGCTAATGTTAGGGACCTTCTTCACCCACTCAGAAATAATGAGCTTCATTAAGAGAGCTCCAAAGATAGGAACCCTACGGTTCATCACCACGGCATAGATCTCATGCCAAATAATATCCATCACATCGAGCTTCTTTCCTTGACCAACCATAAGAGAGGACTCATACATAATGTTGATAAGCATACCATGGATTTGATCAAAGTTGCCCACTCGAGGAGCAATGGTGTTGCGGTAGATACGGTGAATGATGTCCCAAGTCTTCAACAGGTGCGTCTGCTCACCAACAACAGCACGTCCCGGGATGTACAAATCAAACAGCACATTGGGCTTCATAGGCTTGGGGCTATAAGGTATCCTGAAATACTGCTCCTGAGCGGCCTCATCCATGTCATGGCCAAGGTCAACTGAAAGGACACGGATGTCGCCTAGAGGGGGGGGTGAATAGGCGATTTAAAATTATTACGGTTAAGGCTTGAATAAATGCGGAATAAAACTAACGTTTAATTTATCAAGCCAAAACCTAAACTAGCTAGGTTCACCTATGTGCACCAACAACTTATGCTAAGCAATATGATCAACTAGGTGATAGCAAGATATATGACTTTAAGCTCGATGTCTATCACAAAGTAAATAGCATAAGTAAGAAGCTCGGGATAGAAATACCGAGGCACTCGGAGACGATGATTTATCCCGAAGTTCACTTCCCAATGGAAGCTAGTCTCCGTTGGAGCGGCGCGGTGTTCACCAATGTGAAACACCGAGTAGCCTTGATATGGCACACCGTATCTCCGTTGTGTCTTACCACCAATGTGGCAAGGCACTTGTCACTATGTTGCCATTGAGGTTGACAACTAGAACCTTTATAAGGGTGAAGCTCACTCCACAAGTTGGAGGGTCTTCACCAAATGCACCGAGCCACCAAGACTCGATGCCCAAGGCCGAGGCACACACCACAACTTAATTGATGGCTCCCGGCAATGTCTTCGTAGCTACCAAAGCTCCGAAGCTAACAAGGTTGAGCCACACTCCACAATTGGAGGCTCCCAACAAATCCCGTGAGCCACCAAGACTCCGAGAAATCAAACCGTCTAGGGTACCAACGTGCCCTAGAGGAACAAGCTCTAGGGAACCAAAGTACCCAAGAGTAACAAGCTTCTCAACTTCACTTTCCACGAATCACCGTGGAGAACTCAAACCGATGCAACTAATGCAATGGCAAGAACACACTAAGTGATCAAGTTCTTCCAACCCGAATCCAACCAAAGCAACTAATGCTTGGGAGGGATTAGAGAGGAAGAACAAAGGAGAAACACAAAGAAACTCCAAAGATCTAGATCCAAAGTGTTCCCCTCACTTAGAGGAGAAATCAATCGGTGGAAACGAGGATCTAGATCTCCTCTCTCTTTTCCCTCAAAAAGTAGCAAGAACCATTGGAGAGATTGAGAGAAAGCCAAGCTTGAGAAGGTCAACAATGGAGGGAGAAAATAGCTCAAGAGGTTGGCAAAAGGTACCTCTTTATTTGGGGAAGAAGCCCTTTAAATAGGGGCTCCGAAAATACGACCGTTGTGATATTTCATGTGCAGCAAAAAGGAAAAGGGAAAAGCAAATAGACAGGCCGGCCTGGCAGCCGGCCCAGGCCGGTGAGGAGGCCGGGACCTCACCCGAACGGGCCGGCCGGGAAGTCGGCCCAGGCCGGCAGCAAGGCCGGGCGATGGGAGGCAGTGTGGAGCACCCGGGTGGGCCGGCCCAGCAACCGGCCCAGGCCGGCGCGGAGGCCGGAGGCCCACCCGAGGTGTCCGGCCGGGAAACCGAACGAGGCCGGTATGGGGGCCGGGGTGCCGCCCGAACGGGCCGGCCTGGGAGCCGGCCCAGGCCGGAGGTGAGGCCGGCAGTTCCCCCCTTTTTTCTTTTTCCTTTTTAATATTCTGTCTTAAAAACTTCCGATACCGAAAACGCAATATCTTCTTCATACGAACTCCGTTTTCGGTAATCTTGGACTCGTTGGAATCATCACAACGAGCACAACAAGATTATGCAGAGAAACATCATTGCTCAATAAAATATGGTCAAACCAAATGATGAGAGGTGAAACCTTTCTATTAAAACCGGAAGACCATATCTTTTGCAGATGAAGTCCGAATGACATGAAACCAACTTTGTTGGAAAGAGGACGACAAATGCTACCCTATATCATGTGAGAATATTGAAACCAAGCAAGGGAGATTTTGCTAATAAATGGAAGAGTGAAACCTTCCGCATAGATGGACCGACAAAATCTCCGACACCGAAAACTCAATAGGGAACACATATGAGAACCGTTTTCGGTGACCTTGGGCTTGTCATGACAAGCACGACAAGCACCAATACCACACCACGATAAGAGCCAAATAGGAACCAATAAAGATGATGCCAAGGATGCAAAGGTTTGAGCTCTCTACGACCGATACGCTAAAGCTCACTTGAGAGCCCCTCTTGATAGTACGGTTACCTATCCTAAAACCCGGTCTCCCAACTACACCGCGAGACCGGTAAAATAGAAACCCTATCAAGATCATACCTTTGCCTTGCGCATTCCACTTGAGCTAGATGATGACGATCTTGATCTTTCTTGATTTTGCTCCGCTTGGTGAAGACACACATATTGCTCCCCCATACACCAAGATGGGAGAGACACTCTTCGACATATCTTCACATGGCCTTTTATCTTGATAATGATCACCACGTGATGCCATCCACCATGGACAACATAGGATCTTGATCAACAAATGATCTTCTTCTTCACATGCCCCAATCTTGTACGTTGATCATCTTGCACTTAGCCTTGATCAACATATAGTCTCCGTCTTTTAGCCTTGACTCCAACATATGGAGTCAAAGCATTCCTTATGGACCAACACTGCAAATATAACTCAAAGAACACATTAGTCCATAGAGATTGTCATTAATTACCAAAACAACACATGGGGGCAACCATGCTCTTTCAATCTCCCCCATTTTGGTAATTGATGACAATCCCTTTTGAGAGGGTTTATATAATGAATTAAGCAACCTTGCAAGACAAGGATGCATGAGCATGAGAGGCAAATGCTTAAGAACCAAGCGAAAGCATAAAACCAAATTCCCTTAAACCCTCTAAAACTTCTCCCCCATTGGCATCGATTGCCGAAATGGGAAGAAAAATTTAGAAGGCCAATATAATATGAGTTCCTCCACAAGGTATACATTTCTCAAGATATGAGTGAAATCAAATGCACATATCCATTGACGAATAATAGAGGAAATCAAACTATATTGAGGATCCAAAGATTGCAAAAGGATGAAATCATTCTAAACATCTCCACAAAGGAGAAAAGCAATCGAGAAGATCCAAAACGAGATTTCTAAATAAAAATAGAGAAGCTCCCCAATGTTCATGCACTATTGAGGAGTGCATGAATATGGAATCCTCACTCCCCCAAAATCATCTAGAACACTCACCAAGTGCAAGGATGTAAAAATTAAAGCACAACAAAGCACTTGCACCAAAGATGTGGTTGAGCCATAAGGAGATACCAATTAAGAGAAACTATCAATAAAGGCCCAACCAAGAGTATGTGTGTGTGACACGACAATTAATTTGGTAAGACACATAGTCTTAATCAAATGGAGATAAGTTATATATCAAGTATTGACACACACAACTTACAAAGAAGATTTTAAAAAATGTTCACATGCTCAAAGATACCAATTGGAAATTACAACCAATCGAAAAAACAAAGAGCAAGAGAATGTGAGTGCGCAAAGATGCGAATAGAAATAAGACAAGCACTCACGAGACAATCTTGGAGCCACCAAAGACTTATAGATAAAAGACAAGGTGGCTCGAAAGAAAGTAGGATACCGAATAAAAGGTGACCTCTCTCATATGTATAGGTTTCTAAGTAGACAATGATTCATCGACAAAGAAACTTGCACATATAAAATGGTCGAAGAAAGGAGACTATGGTAACCAAAAGGAAGTCATGGATATACAAAACGAGATTATTGCTTAAAAGCATAGCACATAGCTCAACTTTATCTCATTGTATATAAATGAGCTTCAAACACATCAAATGCATCACACATTTCACTAAGGGAATAAGAGATAGTGGAAATGCTTTGAGATAGGCAACAAGTATCACAAGGAAATAATTCCAATTGTAGGAAGGTTTTTGCAATTTCATCACAAATATCACAAAGATATACCAAGTGAAGGAAATAAGCCAAAACGACAACAATTTCACATTAAAGCTTTCATGCCAAGAGGCAACCTACACAAGGATGAATACAAGATAGATATGCATGGGATAGATACTTGTTACCGATATAGCATTGGTGATGATGAAGATGAGAATTTTGTTTATCATCAAAGCTTGACTCCAATAATCACACGGTGAGAACACCTTCCTTATGAGTGAGGCAAGCATCCAATGCATCTCCATTGTACCTAAAACAAAATTCAAGTACAACATGGTTCCCAAACTCATTGGGTCCCATAGTAGTTAGATGAACTACAATACATAGGAAACACTCCATATAAATATGTGCATATAGATATGAAATTGAATTTCATGCACATCTTAGCCGATTTAGGATTTGGTGGAGTATCCCCTATATATTGGATCAAGAAAGATAGCATGCATGAACTTACAAGAACCACATGAGATACAATTTGGACAAAACACCAAGTAAACCAAGAAGAGAGCACACCAAAGTGTGACACAAAAAGGTTGTCCAAATTATATCAAAATCCAAATCAACACATGATTGAGGAAAAATCAAATCACATATGATTGATTCCAAAACACATCAACACATGAAGTGTGATATCAATAGGAATCAAATCAAACAACACATGAGAGATAAGACACCAATTGAAAATAAGATACCAATTAGGAGACAAGCTGCCAAAAAGAGGTTAATACTTGACCGAAATCAAGTAAAGTAAAATAAAGTAATAAGGTATCAAGATTTCCACAATAAATATTAAATGAAACAAATATCTATGGAGGAGATATTAAATTCCAATTAATACCAATTGAAGGTACCTAGGCAAGGCCAATGAGCATATAAGATGAAAGAAAAAGATATGCTCAAAGGGTTTTCTCATTCTATAGGATAAACATAAAACAAGAGATGAGAAGGCAAGACTCCCAAAAGAAAGCGTGGTTACACTAAATAAACCAAACACTCTCTACACTTTTTATGATGGCACAAAGCATCAAGAGAAAAATATTTGTCTTCCGTAAACACATACGATAGAAATCAAATGCCAATTGAAAGGATCAAATATTGATAGATAGGATAGTGTTCTAAATGAAAAAGGAATGCTCCCCTAAGATTCATGCATTATTTTGATATTTGCATTTGAATACAAAATGCACGCACAAGGGATCATTACTCTTCATATTTTATTTACAACACTAAACACTACCAATTGAAAAATTAGGATCCATGCAAGAGGCAAGGAAGGCAATGGGAGACAAAATAAATATTTTGGCAAGAGATGGGGCAACTGAAAGCCAATGCCAATGTAAGGATAATCAATCATATTCTATCACAAACATTAAATATGGATTGTCCAAGGACAATGACCATTAGGAATTATTTTCCCGGTGATAGAGGTATTCAAGAATATCCTCACGAGATAAAACATATGGCAAGAGATAAGAAATAAAAAACACCATATTTTAATAAGGTTTGTTGGTAGTTCCAACTATTCAAACCAACCGGCAAGGCCATGGTTAGAATAATATGGAACAAATGGTTTCTCAAATAATATATAGGGATGCATATTAGAGAGAAACCATACCAAGCAAACTCACACAAACAAGAGCCAAAGGATAGCTAAAAAGCAAATTGGAACTTGTTCGAGTTAATATGCCACATAGGAATAAGATAATTTACAATATCAAATCTAAGTGGCGAACCTCAAATGTTCACATTTTGTAGGATTGTTA
The DNA here is from genome assembly GCA_012064385.1 of Puccinellia tenuiflora. Classification (NCBI taxonomy): domain Eukaryota; kingdom Viridiplantae; phylum Streptophyta; class Magnoliopsida; order Poales; family Poaceae; genus Puccinellia; species Puccinellia tenuiflora. Next base: position 610,189 of record QRDG01000193.1, read on the forward strand.
TATGCACATAGCTTATTACTCCCCCACAATGTGATAATTCATTTCTTCTTAACAAGAGGCAAATAAAATCAAATAGAGATAATTAATAGACATTATAGAATTTGAATTTCTCATGAGCATGACACACCTCATAGTTACTAGATAATCTTGATATATCAATACTAGGTGGTGTTCCTCATATACACACATTTTTAGGTTAGTGAAGTGCACAAAGCATGCCACTCCCCCAAAATGGGATAGTCCATTAATCTCTCAAAAGAGCCCATTGAAATCAACACAAGATCCAATAAGGACTCAACACAAAGTTTGCACATATATGGAGCGCACATTAGCATACACAAACTTGATTGCCCAAGGTAAGTAATAAGCACAACATATACAAGCACATGCTAGGAACAAAACTAACACATGCAAGGGAGCAAGCAACTTTCAATGTATATATAATTTAAATATATAAGTTACCGCAAGAAGGAGCATTGGATATGAGGTATGACAATATAATCCAAATGACTTGGCTTGTGGAAATAATAATCAAGAAGATCCCTTAATTCTTCAAGGATAGCCAAGTCTCCAATGTCCTCCATTACAACCTATTGATCAAGTTTGAGCTTGTTGGTCCCCAACCAAGTTGGGTCCTAAGAGGTTAGTCACAATAGGCTTGGCAACCCAAATGGTTCTTTTCTTGACACCACTTTGAGTCCCCACATATTTGGCAAACACATTGCCAACCCTATCCTTCCTAAGAGAATAAACATCATCAATTATTATGGGGTTGGATAGAGTACCATTAGTGCATGAAGAAGCCAAGTGGCCCTTCTCACGGCATAAGTAGCAATATCGACTCTTTTCTTTCTTCTTAACAGGCTCCTCAACTTGAGGAGCAATGACTTGAGTCTTCTTAGGAGGTGGCCTTTGTTCAACCCGAGGTTGAGCATGAGATTGAACAATAAGCCGCTTCCCTAATTGCTTCTCACTAAGAGGCTTCTTCTTCATTGGGCAATCCCTAACATGATGCCCTTCAACTTTGCACTTGAAGCAAACAATCTTGGCCGAGTGATTGACTTGTTCTTGGCCCTTCTTATTGCTACTCTTGGACTTGTTCTTGATATTGGAGTTGAATCCAAGTCCACTCTTGTCATTGGGAGATTTTTGCACACTCAACATGTTGTCAAATGTGGCCTTCCCTTTATGACGCTTCTCCACATCTTTCTTCAAAGAAGTGGCTTGTGTCTTGTGCTCTTTTGTCTTCCCTACAAGGTTAGTAGCTACACAAGCACTAGTGGAAGTTGAAGCTCCATTATTAGAGCAACTAGGCACGAAATGTAATTCAACATATGATTTAGCATTAGTGTGAGATGAAGAATTACATGGACTAGCACATGGCATTTTAGCATTTTTAGTAGAAGTTGTGCCATTGTCCACATGAGGCTCACTAGATATTACCTTGGTAGCAATAGCCTCATGAGCTAACTTTAGCTTATCATGAGATACGAGAAGATCTTCATGAGAGCTCGAGAGCTTCTCATGGCTTTCTTCCAATATCTCATAATTGCTAGTTAGCAATTTAAGTTGAGCCCTTAGCTCAACATTCTCCTTTAAAATGGATGCTTCACAAGAAATAGAGTTAGTAGCGCAAGCATCAACATTAATAGCAATGGGAGAACAAGTAGGAAGCTCTTTTAGTAATTGAGCTTGGAGTTGATCATGAGACTTAGTGAGATGTGCACGAGAATCTTCCAAGGACTTGACATCCTTTTCAAATTTAACATTAGCCTCAAGGAGTCTAACAATTTCAACAACAAGCTCATCATTTTTTATTTTAAAATCATTAGCCACCTTGAGAGCTCTATCATGGGTTTCATTTGCTTTAGATAACTCTAGAGTAAATGTCTCCTCAAGATATTTCTTGGTGGTTTGTTCTTCTTCAAGAGCTTCCTCAAGATTCGCAATCTTGTCCGTATAATTACGTTCGCGACGAAGACTTTCATTTTCACGAGCTTCCAAATTTTCAATAGTAAGCCCTCGCTCAATAAGGGTGCTCATAATTTCATGTAGGTTCTCACAAGCATTTTCATTCTTTGAAAGAGCATTAAGAACCATTAGACCTTTCTTATTAAAGTAAGCATCATCTTCTTCATCATCATCATTATTGTTATGATCATCACTACTTGATGATTTAGAAGATATGCAAGGACTATCAACACAAGCATGTGAAACATTTATAGTTCTAGATGTGTTTAAGTCCAAAGATAAATCATTGCAATGAGATAGAGATGAAATATTATCTAAAGAAGCTCACTATCATTATTGCAAAATTTATCCCTACTCACCATTGCATTATTTTGTGGCTTGCCACATATAGGTGAGGTAGAAGAAGTTGAGAACTCATTACACCCGGAGGTGGAGTGAGAACAATCATTCTCACTATCCATGGACACACCATAATTGTCTTGAAGCTTGGTCCATAGCTCATGGCCATTCCGATAAGGAGAGATCGACAAAGCAACTGAATTACTCAAAGACTTGAAAATCACTTTAGAAGCTCCATCATCTAGATAAATGCGGAATAAAACTAACGTTTAATTTATCAAGCCAAAACCTAAACTAGCTAGGTTCACCTATGTGCACCAACAACTTATGCTAAGCAATATGATCAACTAGGTGATAGCAAGATATATGACTTTAAGCTCGATGTCTATCACAAAGTAAATAGCATAAGTAAGAAGCTCGGGATAGAAATACCGAGGCACTCGGAGACGATGATTTATCCCGAAGTTCACTTCCCAATGGAAGCTAGTCTCCGTTGGAGCGGCGCGGTGTTCACCAATGTGAAACACCGAGTAGCCTTGATATGGCACACCGTATCTCCGTTGTGTCTTACCACCAATGTTTTATAAGGGTGAAGCTCACTCCACAAGTTGGAGGGTCTTCACCAAATGCACCGAGCCACCAAGACTCGATGCCCAAGGCCGAGGCACACACCACAACTTAATTGATGGCTCCCGGCAATGTCTTCGTAGCTACCAAAGCTCCGAAGCTAACAAGGTTGAGCCACACTCCACAATTGGAGGCTCCCAACAAATCCCGTGAGCCACCAAGACTCCGAGAAATCAAACCGTCTAGGGTACCAACGTGCCCTAGAGGAACAAGCTCTAGGGAACCAAAGTACCCAAGAGTAACAAGCTTCTCAACTTCACTTTCCACGAATCACCGTGGAGAACTCAAACCGATGCAACTAATGCAATGGCAAGAACACACTAAGTGATCAAGTTCTTCCAACCCGAATCCAACCAAAGCAACTAATGCTTGGGAGGGATTAGAGAGGAAGAACAAAGGAGAAACACAAAGAAACTCCAAAGATCTAGATCCAAAGTGTTCCCCTCACTTAGAGGAGAAATCAATCGGTGGAAACGAGGATCTAGATCTCCTCTCTCTTTTCCCTCAAAAAGTAGCAAGAACCATTGGAGAGATTGAGAGAAAGCCAAGCTTGAGAAGGTCAACAATGGAGGGAGAAAATAGCTCAAGAGGTTGGCAAAAGGTACCTCTTTATTTGGGGAAGAAGCCCTTTAAATAGGGGCTCCGAAAATACGACCGTTGTGATATTTCATGTGCAGCAAAAAGGAAAAGGGAAAAGCAAATAGACAGGCCGGCCTGGCAGCCGGCCCAGGCCGGTGAGGAGGCCGGGACCTCACCCGAACGGGCCGGCCGGGAAGTCGGCCCAGGCCGGCAGCAAGGCCGGGCGATGGGAGGCAGTGTGGAGCACCCGGGTGGGCCGGCCCAGCAACCGGCCCAGGCCGGCGCGGACGCCGGAGGCCCACCCGAGGTGTCCGGCCGGGAAACCGAACGAGGCCGGTATGGGGGCTGGGGTGCCGCCCGAACGGGCCGGCCTGGGAGCCGGCTGTGGCACCCCGATCCGGAGATCGAGTTACCCCATATATCAAGTCCCAGGAGCACTGAATATATGACAACTTGATAACAGAACATAACCACTTTATTAAGGGGTCGGGAACCGACGATGGATTACAAGGGTCTCCTTACAAGGCTGCGCCCTAGCGCACACAACAGTTTGTACATTATTTATCGAACATAACTTCATCAGAGGGCGTCAGCGGATTGGCGGAAGCGTGCGATGAAGAGGGCCTAACTCCACAGGGCTCTGCCTGGATACCGGATCTAGTTCTCGTACAAGGGGTACTCGGCGACGGGGGTAGGAGGATCTGGCCACATGAAAAGCCAGGTGAGTACATGGAATGTACTCGCAAGACATCAATCCGCAATCAACTGTAACCAACGATCCTATATGGCATGGCATGTGCAAGTGCGAGTCCAAGCTTAACGGTTGGACTTAACTTACCTACTTACCTGTGACGAAAACCGTGGCTTATGAGAACGAGTCTCATTCCCACACAACAATATTCTCAACACTTAGGTTCTCAAGCGTGACCAACTCTGGTCCACCTCGAGCTCAGCTTTTGACCAACTATGGTCCACTTTTCAGCTCATTCAACTTTGGCCAACTCTGGCCGTTTGGTGAATTTATTTCTCCATGTTCGACTGGACTGACTCTAGTGTGACTGGTCCCAACACCGTTCCTTAGGTAGGAACAATACTAGATTCTAGATTTGACACTCTCGAGAGGTTGCAACTTTTATCCACACGTTGGGGTCTAAGCTTGTACAGCCGGTACCTGCCGCACAAACCTATTCCCCCGTAGCCGTCCGCTCTACCAAGACACTCCTTGTATAGCTACCGACTTACCACTCGGGCTAAGTCTTATGACGAAGTGAATCCGGCACGTCCCCAACTCATGAGCAACGCCTAGCTCCGGAACCTTCACAAGACTAGCCCCGACCACAACTATGCAGTATCCGACTAGACTTGCCAAGTGGGTAGCATCAAAAGAGGCTCGATAGGCTACTAAGTTACGGCCTTCCCATTTCAACGACGCATGGTTGTGCGGGTGTGTTTGGCGAGTGGCACTATTTGACTCAATCTAGTCGACGGAGGTGGTTATCTTTTTAGTCAATTTTTATTCTCGGCCATAAGACAGCAACAAACGTTAGTCCACAAGATATACATGAGCATCAAATAATCACATAGTAGTTCAGCAAGGTAAAATAAGGTCAACCGGGCGATGGCGGAGTTTCCTCCGACCAGTGACAGCCACAGGTTGGGTAAAGATAAAGTAACAAAATCAACCGGGCGAGGACGGAGATGTCTCCGGCCAGTAGCAGCCACGGGTCGAGTAAGAAAATTAAAATGACAAAATCAACCGGGCGAGGACGGAGATGTCTCCGGCCAGTTGCAGCCACGGGTTGAGTAAATAAATACGCACACCCCACTCTACGGAAAGTAGACGAGATTCAATCCACGTGGGCGGAGCCCGACATGTATTTAGTCGCCGGCCGGAACTCAACCCACACTTGATGGGTTTATCGTATTGCAGGAAGGTAAAGTTACTTGAAATAAAAGTACTGAAAGTAGGCGAGATTCAATCCACGCGGGCAGTGCCCAACATGTATTTAGTCGCCGGCCGGAACTCAACTCACGGAACATGAGTTTATCGTATTGCATGAAATAAAGGTGACAATAATAAATTGCAGGAAATCATAAGCATGAAATATTAGCATAGGGGTGACATATGAGATGCAACTACCGCTCAATCAAGCAACAAATAAAACATCGAGGACTTGGAACAGATGGTTGGGGGCTGATGGCTTGCCTTCGGGTGTGGGATCAACTTCTCCTTCGTTGAAATGGTCGGAATCTATTAGAGAATTCAAAACTAGGCATTATAAACCTTCCGATAGCTACTCAACTACTTCCCAAGCAAATAAGCTTCAAATATTTCAAAACCAGTGCCAATGGATAGAGAATTTCAAAACAAAACTACTGCAAAAAGATTCATATTTTTCTGAATTTTTTTGAGGGAGTTATGACCTCCCAAAGTTTGACCTAGAATCTGCCAACTCTAAAAACAGAGAAAATAAAAAGAAAACGGTTTGGTTTAAGTTTAAAAATCTGACGGCCTGGGCCCACTAGCCAGTGGCCCATTTAGCCGAACCGGTACGCTCCAGGAAAAAGAAACAGAGGGGGGGGGGGGAGAAGTCGCCGTCGCCGGCGTGCTCACCGTCGAGGATGAGGGCGTCGATTCCGGCGGTCCTAGGGCAATGTGAAGGTGGCTACGGGCTCCGGGAGGGGTGGATTGGAAGAGGGAGGAGGCTTGGGCGGCGGGGTGGCTCTGGAGGTGGTGAATTGCTTGGGGACAGAGCGGCGGGAACGGGCTCGTCGCCGACGCTTCGGTGCTCCCAGGGAGCTAATCGTGGCCAGGGGGGAGGCTCGGAGGGAGGGGGTGGTGGTGTGGTGGTCGAGGGAGCCGGGGTCTCCTTTTATAGCCCACCGCGGTGGGGGTCCGGACGCGGGCCGCGGCGAGGTGTCGAGAGAGGAGACCGTGGCAGGGGAGGAGACGACGAACGGCGCGCCGTCGGTGTAGCTACAGGGTGGAGCTAGACGACGGGATTCGCGCGTCGTGGATGAGCACGGATGGCGTGGCACGGCCGTGGATAAGCACCGGTCCGGGCGGCGCGTCGGGGTGGTGGCGCGTGGATGCTGGACAGAGGGAAGCGACGGGCGGCGCGTCGAGGGTGTAGCGGCAGGGTTGCTGTGCGATTCTGCCTCGACGGGATTCGCGGAGAGGCTGTGCGGCACTGTGAGGGGAGGGTCCCGCGGCAGCGCTGTTCTGAGCGGCGCGTCGTCTAGCGGACCGCGGCGTGCGGGGTGAGGGAGGGGCGGCGCGTGCGTGCTGGAGTCGATGGAGGAGGTGGGGAAGGTAGGGGAACACGAGAGGGGGCGAGGGGGAGGTCACCGGCGGCGACCATAAAGGGGCGGCGCCGTCGGGTGCGGGCATGCCCATGTCATGGCCATGCCGACATCGGCATGGAGATGTTTTCGTCCGGTCACTGCTCTAAATGCAAAACCTTTCACGTCACTAGGTGCCAAATTTAAAGTACTACAACTTTGCAGAACAAATTGTGTCCAAATTCGAAACTTTGGTTAAGCAAAAATTTCAACAAACACATCTGGTCAAAAAGGGAAAAGGGGTTTTGGGCATTTAAAATAAAGGACAATTGGCCAGAAAAATTCATGTAGGTAGGGATTGGTCTAGAGCACCTACCCTATAAATTTTGTAATTTTTGAAAATATTCAGTAGGGTTTCCAAAAATAACAAGTTTGGGGCAGAAAGTAAAGTGGAGAAAATCTCCAAAAATTCTCTAGCAAGGTAGGGAATATTTTTGCATATTTGGGTTACATACTTGTTAGAGATCTTCCCTGAATTTTTGTAGAATTTTTGAAAAAGGTTTTGACCTACTTCCTTTGGAAAGCTAGGGTTTTGGGGTTTTCGGCAGAAAATAAATCAGGGGAAAAGTCAAATATTTTCCTAACAAGTCACCCAATGTTTTTGCATAAATAGGTTCTACACTAGATGGGGATCACTCTGGAATTTTTGGGGAATTTTTGAAGTCACCCTTGGTTTAGCTCCTTTGGAAGGCCAGGGTTTAGGCCCCTTTTTGTATTGAGGAAAAGACAAATATCTTGTGAACCTTGAGGGTTTTGGTAATGTGGGATAAAATAGAGGTGCCAAGATCAGAAGGTCCAAATCCAAATCCAAATTTTGTTTTTGTCAAAGAAAATTTTATAGGGCCAAAATTCGGGATGTGACAAACCTTTCCCCCTTAAAATGAATCTCGTCCCCGAGATTCGAGTCGCTCATGGAATGGGTATGGTTTACTGGCATCCAACAGATCCTTTAGTTTCTTGGTAGCTGTCCCATCGGTGTGTTTACCCCGTTGTACCTTATAGATCCTTGTGACCCTGCTATGGTTGCAGTGTTCTGACTTATCCAAATCTAATGGGAAATCCTCGCACATAATTTGGTGGCTTAGCTCCAGGTTCGGGGAAAACGGGAAACAAAATTTTGCAACAAAATCCTTGAAAGATGCAGGAGTGGGAGGCTCCGGAGTCAAACAAACTTAGCGCAAGTTTAGTGTTGATAGTTGACATACCAAGCGCCGCTTCTGAGGCTTCGTAGGTTTCTTCGGCGGTCATGTGGTGGACACGGGCGACTTGAGGTGGCTTCATTGTTCCGGTGGGAGGGTTGTTGAGGTTGCCCTTGTTGTTCTGGGTCAGCGGGCAATCAGCTATGTAGTGCCCTTTCTTGCCGCACTTAAAGCAGGAGTTCTCCCTCTTGCAGTCATCCACGAGAGGACGCTTGCGGTAGAATTCACTTCGGGGGTATCCCTCCTTTCTGGGTGGGGTCCAGGTAGTTGGAGGTGTAGGGGCCTGTGAGTTGGGTGGCCAGGTACGGGGCTTCTTGTGAGCTTCTTCAGGCTGGTGTTTGCGAGACTCAAACTTCCTCTTGTGGGAATCATAGATGGTGCGGTGTTCCTTCTCTGAAATCAGTGCGGTGTCTACCAAGGCTTGAAAATCTGGGAACTGTAGGACGCTGAGCTGAGTCTTGATGGCCTGGTGCATTCCGTGGAGGAATCTGTCCCTTTTCTTCTCATCTGTGTTGACATCATCTGGGGCATAACGGGCAAGGTCGTTGAACTTGGTCAGGTACTCGCTTAGAGTGGAGCTGCCCTAGGTGAGTGCTAGGAGTTCCTGCTGCTTCATCTTCATGAGGCTTGAGGGTATGTAGGCTTTACGGAAGATTTCTTGGAATTCAGTCCAGGTGATAGTGGTTCCATTTCCTCTCATATCTTTCTGATTGTCCCACCACACATCGGCTGGTCCTTCAAGATAGTGAGTGACGAAAGGTACCTTGTCTTGCTCATCAACGCGAGCGATCTCTAACTTCTTCTCCATGGTACGGAGCCAATCATCTGCTTCAAGTGGGTTGGTGGCCTGCGAGAACTGGGGTGGCCGAGTGCGCTGAAAGTCTTGCAGCTTGGACCGGGTCGGGCGAGGGGCGTTCTGTGCTTGCATGTAGGTGCCAAATTCTCTCATAATTTGAGTCATCTGCAGCTGGTGGCGTTCATCCATCATCAACAATAGCTGGCTTGGAGTTGGTTCCTGCGGAGTTGGCGGCTGTGGGGGCATTGGGTCCATGCCGGCTTGTCGGGCTGAACGGCGGATTGGGGTTCCTTGGCTGCCACTTGTACCTGTGTTGGGCCTCATCCTGGTTGGTTGAAGGTGGGGTTGACGGGTGCCATGAGCTTCCATAAGGGGAGAAAGAAATGCAACATCCAAGAAGATCCAAATAAAAGCAAGAGACAAAACCAAGGCGTTTTTATACAATGGAGAGTTGGGTTACATGACACATGGTACACAATATTGTGCGAGGAACAAGCCATTACTCCTACATTATTCACGTGCGCGTCGGACTACGTGATCGTCGACTACGATACATAACTAGGATGCAAGCGCTACTGCTTCGGAGGCTAGCGTCTAGAGCTACATCTCGAGGGGAGTAGCAGGTGCGATGATGTCGATGCCGTTGATGCTCCTTCCCAGCGTTCTGGGGGCGTACGAGGGGAAGGGTGTACCGACGTCGATGCGGAGACACTGGGCCTGAGGTTCCTGAGGGTATCCAGTGAAGAAGCGAGGAGGGGCACTAGAGCTACGGAACGCGGTGGCTCGAGCGGGAGTGGAAGCGAGTCTTCCTCTAAGCTGGTCAAGAGTAAGAGGAAGGTGAGCTGGGTATGGAGGGGTCTGACGAGAAGAGCTAGGTACTGGTGCTCTCACTACCTCGGCTGCAGTTATGCCATTGTGAAGCCTAGGGAGCTGAAGAAGAGTGTCATGTAGATACTGGTGGAGGTGGGAGGTGTACTGGAGTAGGGTGGTGAGTTCTGGAGAGGGATTCCATGGGCCGGGAAAAAGGATATCCCCATTGCTCAAATCCAACCTCGGGAGGTGTGCATAGCGGGTGCACTCCTTCATGCGGGGGTCGTGGGTGCGGAGGAGAATGATGGCATCTGCGGCGACTTCCTGGATGGCTCGGGTCTCCTGGTGGTGGACGCCGGAGGAGAGGGAGTAGGTGTGCCCACGGCCCACGGGCGAGGCGCACAAGTAGACGGTGGCGATAAACTCCGAGTGGGTCCCATCAGAACGGGAGGCGAGTACGCGATATGTCGGGGGCGGAGAGGTTGGGTAGAGGTGTGCCCAAATCTCGCGGAGGAATTGCGGCATGCCGGGGACGTTCAAGGCGGGGGTTTCTACGGGTAGCTCAAACTTCATCTGTACCAAAGTTAGAAGCCAAAAAAAATGTGAGTTGCAAGGTTAGATAAACACAAACAGATAGAGAAACAATCAAAGCAAACAAAGCAACGTTCGCTATCTAAGGCTCCGTTTAGAACTAGGGTATCCTACAGGCAGTTAGGCTCTGATACCAAGCTCTGTGGCACCCCGATCCGGAGATCGAGTTACCCCATATATCAGTCCCAGGAGCACTGAATATATGACAACTTGATAACAGAACATAACCACTTTATTAAGGGGTCGGGAACCGACGATGGATTACAAGGGTCTCCTTACAAGGCTGCGCCCTAGCGCACACAACAGTTTGTACATTATTTATCGAACATAACTTCATCAGAGGGCGTCAGCGGATTGGCGGAAGCGTGCGACGAAGAGGGCCTAACTCCACAGGGCTCTGCCTGGATACCGGATCTAGTTCTCGTACAAGGGGTACTCGGCGACGGGGGTAGGAGGATCTGGCCACATGAAAAGCCAGGTGAGTACATGGAATGTACTCGCAAGACATCAATCCGCAATCAACTGTAACCAACGATCCTATATGGCATGGCATGTGCAAGTGCGAGTCCAAGCTTAACGGTTGGACTTAACTTACCTACTTACCTGTGACGAAAACCGTGGATTATGAGAACGAGTCTCATTCCCATACAACAATATTCTCAACACTTAGGTTCTCAAGCGTGACCAACTCTGGTCCACCTCGAGCTCAGCTTTTGACCAACTATGGTCCACTTTTCAGCTCATTCAACTTTGGCCAACTCTGGCCGTTTGGTGAATTTATTTCTCCATGTTCGACTGGACTGACTCTAGTGTGACTGGTCCCAACACCGTTCCTTAGGTAGGAACAATACTAGATTCTAGATTTGACACTCTCGAGAGGTTGCAACTTTTATCCACACGTTGGGGTCTAAGCTTGTACAGCCGGTACCTGCCGCACAAACCTATTCCCCCGTAGCCGTCCGCTCTACCAAGACACTCCTTGTATAGCTACCGACTTACCACTCGGGCTAAGTCTTATGACGAAGTGAATCCGGCACGTCCCCAACTCATGAGCAACGCCTAGCTCCGGAACCTTCACAAGACTAGCCCCGACCACAACTATGCAGTATCCGACTAGACTTGCCAAGTGGGTAGCATCAAAAGAGGCTCGATAGGCTACTAAGTTACGGCCTTCCCATTTCAACGACGCATGGTTGTGCGGGTGTGTTTGGCGAGTGGCACTATTTGACTCAATCTAGTCGACGGAGGTGGTTATCTTTTTAGTCAATTTTTATTCTCGGCCATAAGACAGCAACAAACGTTAGTCCACAAGATATACATGAGCATCAAATAATCACATAGTAGTTCAGCAAGGTAAAATAAGGTCAACCGGGCGATGGCGGAGTTTCCTCCGACCAGTGACAGCCACAGGTTGGGTAAAGATAAAGTAACAAAATCAACCGGGCGAGGACGGAGATGTCTCCGGCCAGTAGCAGCCACGGGTCGAGCAAGAAAATTAAAATGACAAAATCAACCGGGCGAGGACGGAGATGTCTCCGGCCAGTTGCAGCCACGGGTTGAGTAAATAAATACGCACACCCCACTCTACGGAAAGTAGACGAGATTCAATCCACGTGGGCGGAGCCCGACATGTATTTAGTCGCCGGCCGGAACTCAACCCACACTTGATGGGTTTATCGTATTGCAGGAAGGTAAAGTTACTTGAAATAAAAGTACTGAAAGTAGGCGAGATTCAATCCACGCGGGCGGTGCCCAACATGTATTTAGTCGCCGGCCGGAACTCAACTCACGGAACATGAGTTTATCGTATTGCATGAAATAAAGGTGACAATAATAAATTGCAGGAAATCATAAGCATGAAATATTAGCATAGGGGTGACATATGAGATGCAACTACCGCTCAATCAAGCAACAAATAAAACATCGAGGACTTGGAACAGATGGTTGGGGGCTGATGGCTTGCCTTCGGGTGTGGGATCAACTTCTCCTTCGTTGAAATGGTCGGAATCTATTAGAGAATTCAAAACTAGGCATTATAAACCTTCCGATAGCTACTCAACTACTTCCCAAGCAAATAAGCTTCAATATTTCAAAACCAGTGCCAATGGATAGAGAATTTCAAAACAAAACTACTGCAAAAAGATTCATATTTTTCTGAATTTTTTTGAGGGAGTTATGACCTCCCAAAGTTTGACCTAGAATCTGCCAACTCTAAAAACAGAGAAAATAAAAAGAAAACGGTTTGGTTTAAGTTTAAAAATCTGACGGCCTGGGCCCACTAGCCAGTGGCCCATTTAGCCGAACCGGTACGCTCCAGGAAAAAGAAACAGAGGGGGGGGGGGGGGGAGAAGTCGCCGTCGCCGGCGTGCTCACCGTCGAGGATGAGGGCGTCCATTCCGGCGGTCCTAGGGCAATGTGAAGGTGGCTACGGGCTCCGGGAGGGGTGGATTGGAAGAGGGAGGAGGCTTGGGCGGCGGGGTGGCTCTGGAGGTGGTGAATTGCTTGGGGACAGAGCGGCGGGAACGGGCTCGTCGCCGACGCTCCGGTGCTCCCGGGGAGCTAATCGTGGCCAGGGGGGAGGCTCGGAGGGAGGGGGTGGTGGTGTGGTGGTCGAAGGGAGCCGGGGTCTCCTTTTATAGCCCACCGCGGTGGGGGTCCGGACGCGGGCCGCGGCGAGGTGTCGAGAGAGGAGACCGTGGCAGGGGAGGAGACGACGGACGGCGCACCGTCGGTGTAGCTATAGGGTGGAGCTAGACGACGGGATTCGCGCGTCGTGGATGAGCACGGATGGCGTGGCACGGCTGTGGATAAGCACCGGGTCCGGGCGGCGCGTCGGGGTGGTGGCGCGTGGATGCTGGACAGAGGGAAGCGACGGGCGGCGCGTCGAGGGTGTAGCGGCAGGGTTGCTGTGCGATTCTGCCTCGACGGGATTCGCGGAGAGGCTGTGCGGCACTGTGAGGGGAGGGTCCCGCGGCAGCGCTGTTCTGAGCGGCGCGTCGTCTAGCGGACCGCGGCGTGCGGGGTGAGGGAGGGGCGGCGCGTGCGTGCTGGAGTTGATGGAGGAGGTGGGGAAGGTAGGGGAACACGAGAGGGGGCGAGGGGGAGGTCACCGGCGGCGACCATAAAGGGGCGGCGCCGTCGGGTGCGGGCATGCCCATGTCATGGCCATGCCGACATCGGCATGGAGATGTTTTCGTCAGGTCACTGCTCTAAATGCAAAACCTTTCGCGTCACTAGGTGCCAAATTTAAAGTACTACAACTTTGCCGAACAAATTGTGTCCAAATTCGAAACTTTGGTTAAGCAAAAATTTCAACAAACACCTCTGGTCAAAAAGGGAAAAGGGGTTTTGGGCATTTAAAATAAAGGACAATTGGCCAGAAAAATTCATGTAGGTAGGGATTGGTCTAGAGCACCTACCCTATAAATTTTGTAATTTTTGAAAAATATTCAGTAGGGTTTCCAAAAATAACAAGTTTGGGGCAGAAAGTAAAGTGGAGAAAATCTCCAAAAAATCTCTAGCAAGGTAGGGAATATTTTTGCATATTTGGGTTACATACTTGCTAGAGATCTTCCCTGAATTTTTGTAGAATTTTTGAAAAAGGTTTTGACCTACTTCCTTTGGAAAGCTAGGGTTTTGGGGTTTCGGCAGAAAATAAATCAGGGGAAAAGTCAAATATTTTCCTAACAAGTCACCCAATGTTTTTGCATAAATAGGTTCTACACTAGATGGGATCACTCTGGAATTTTTGGGGAATTTTTGAAGTCACCCTTGGTTTAGCTCCTTTGGAAGGCCAGGGTTTAGGCCCCTTTTTGTATTAAGGAAAAGACAAATATCTTGTGAACCTTGAGGGTTTTGGTAATGTGGGATAAAATAGAGGTGCCAAGATCAGAAGGTCCAAATCCAAATCCAAATTTTGTTTTTGTCAAAGAAAATTTTATAGGGCCAAAATTCGGGATGTGACACCGGCCCAGGCCGGAGGTGAGGCCGGCAGTTCCCCCCCTTTTTTCTTTTTCCTTTTTAATATTCTGTCTTAAAAACTTCCGATACCGAAAACGCAATATCTTCTTCATACGAACTCCGTTTTCGGTAATCTTGGACTCGTTGGAATCGTCACAACGAGCACAACAAGATTATGCAGAGAAACATCATTGCTCAATAAGATATGGTCAAACCAAATGATGAGAGGTGAAACCTTTCTATTAAAACCGGAAGACCATATCTTTTGCAGATGAAGTCCGAATGACATGAAACCAACTTTGTTGGAAAGAGGACGACAAATGCTACTCTATATCATGTGAAAATATTGAAACCAAGCAAGGGAGATTTTGCTAATAAATGGAAGAGTGAAACCTTCCGCATAGATGGACCGACAAAATCTCCGACACCGAAAACTCAATAGGGAACACATATGAGAACCGTTTTCGGTGACCTTGGGCTTGTCATGACAAGCACGACAAGCACCAATACCACACCACGATAAGAGCCAAATAGGAACCAATAAAGATGATGCCAAGGATGCAAAGGTTTGAGCTCTCTACGACCGATACGCTAAAGCTCACTTGAGAGCCCCTCTTGATAGTACGGTTACCTATCCTAAAACCCGGTCTCCCAACTACACCGCGAGACCGGTAAAATAGAAACCCTATCAAGATCATACCTTTGCCTTGCGCATTCCACTTGAGGTAGATGATGACGATCTTGATCTTTCTTGATTTTGCTCCGCTTGGTGAAGACACGCATATTGCTCCCCCATACACCAAGATGGGAGAGACACTCTTCGACATATCTTCACATGGCCTTTTATCTTGATAATGATCACCACGTGATGCCATCCACCATGGACAACATAGGATCTTGATCAACAAATGATCTTCTTCTTCACATGCCCCAATCTTGTACGTTGATCATCTTGCACTTAGCCTTGATCAACATATAGTCTCCGTCTTTTAGCCTTGACTCCAACATATGGAGTCAAAGCATTCCTTATGGACCAACACTGCAAATATAACTCAAAGAACACATTAGTCCATAGAGATTGTCATTAATTACCAAAACAACACATGGGGGCAACCATGCTCTTTCATCAACCAAGCCAAGCAAAGAAGCAAAGTCACTCCAAGTGGCATCAAGCGCCACACCCTTGGTCATCCACTTGATCCTCCTAGGCTCATCCGGAAGAAGTGAACAGTGGCAAATAACTGCATAATGAGATGGAGATTGTAGTCCTCCTGCAGCCCAATGAACTCATAAATCCTGAATTCCTTGCAGATATCAATAGCCTCTGAGAAACAATCCATATGCTTCTCCATGTAGTCGGTGTTGATGCAGAACTGCTGCACCACCCGAGTCTTGAACTGAGGGAACACCTCATAGAAGATCTTCTCCTGGAACATGGTGTGAAAACCTTCAGCACATCTATGATCCTTCGGAGCCTCATACGGATTCTTCCTTCTCTCCTGACAGAAATCACGCGTGGAGGACTTGTTCTTCGCTGCACGAGCCTTGGCTGCATCAGACTGCTGCCTCCTAGTGGTTTGCTGCGGCATGACCTCAGGCTCATCATCATCCTCAGCCTGACGGGACTGCTTGGCGGCCCTCTTGGTGCGACTTCCCCCCCTAGCTGGTCAAGAACCTAAGAAGGAATAGATGGAAGCACGGGGATAAGTATTGCAAAAATAACGAGGATCAAAACATGAGAGGATCAGGGTTGCACAGATTCTGGGAAAATCCCAGTTCGGTGGTAGTACCGCTGGTTCACCGGTAGTATCGCTAAGCGGTAGTACCGCCACAGGGGCAGTAGTACCGCTGGCTCCAGATCTACCAGATCTGCCAGTAGAAACAACGGTATCACCTCGATCTATGGAATCTTCCAACAAAATCGTGCAACAAGGATCCTAACCTAAGTACCAACCTATCCCTACACATCCTACCACAAGAAGATCACTAATCTATCTCCAATGCATCTCAACGAATCAACTAGGTTGAGAGAGAGAAGAGAGAGATTACCGGAGCTCATGGTGGAGGAGGAGAGGGAGAAGAAGGTCCTTAAGCCTCCCGACGGCCGGGGGCGAAACGGGCCGGAGGAGGGCTTCCCGGCGGTGAACTTGGGCGGCGGCGGCAGGGCGAGGGGAGGAGAGTTTGGGGGTCGGGGGTGGAGGAGGTAGAATGAATAACTACCCCTCCACGCCCAACTTAACCCCTCACGCATAAGTCCTCAGCGGTAGTAACGCTAGCCCAGCGGTAGTACCACCCGCGCTGGTACTGCCGGTAGCTCGCAGCGTTACCGCATCCTGTGAAGGAGCGGTAGTACCGGCCAGCCAGCGGTAGTACCGCTACCTGGTACTATTGACTCCCAGCGGTAGTACCGCCAGGAGCCACCGGTAGTACCGGGTACCTGGTATCTACGGTAGCCGTGGCGGTACTACTGTTCCTGGGAGATGATGACTCCAGGCAGCGGTAGTACCGCCGGGCCACAGGTAGTACCGGGCGCCGTGCTTTCCAAAAATCACCGACGGTAGATCCGTTAAATTTGCAAAAGAGAGACGGTTTTTGGGATAAGATGGCTTGGGATGAGAATACACACTGTCATAATATGGTAGGACACTCGTGATTGCAAGATGCAAAAATAGAAGGCCAATCACGATTGCTTTCCCATGGCACGCACATAATGACACATATAGGTCTAGAAACTCCAAATAAACACCAAACAAGATCCAACTCCTCACACGAGGAGGTCGGTGGCCGAAGCCACCATATATGAGTATGGAGGAGTGAGACACCGCGAAGATGTATCTTGGGTTCTCACTCTCAACTCATCATTTAAGCTCATAATTCATGAATTGAATATAGAGTATAACAATGAATGCATTAATCTAGGCATAATGGGGGGAGGAAGAGCCCAATGGTTAGGACAATACTCCCCCTATGTCCATGCCTACACCTAAACCCAAATAGAGAATTGACCTATAGGTGTGTATGCAAGATGGTCAAGTCAAGCTCCTCGAATCCACGATATTTAGTTCATTCCTCAAATAAGTGAATCTTGCTTCATCAAGTGGCTTCGTGAATATATCGGCAAGTTGGTCCTTGGTTGGCACATAAGCAAGCTCAATGTCTCCACGAGCAACATGATCTCGAATGAAATGATGACGAATCTCAATGTGCTTGGTTCTTGAATGTTGCACCGGGTTGTAGGCGATCTTGATAGCACTCTCATTGTCACACAAAAGAGGCACTTTGTCACAATTGACACCGTATTCCTTTAAATTTTGCCTCATCCATAACAATTGAGTGCATGCACTAGCGGCGGCCACATATTCGGCTTCGGCGGTGGAGAGAGAAATACAATTTTGCTTCTTAGAAGACCAACTCACCAAGGACCTACCAATGAATTGGCACGCCCCGGAAGTTGATTTCCTATCATCTTGATCACCGGCCCAATCCGAATCCGTGAAACCCCGAAGAGTAAAAGATGAATCCCTTGGATACCACAAACCAAACCTTGGGGTATGAATTAAATATCGTAGGATTCTCTTGACCGCCAACATGTGGCTTTCTTTAGGATCCGCTTGATATCTTGCACACACACCTACACTCAACACAATATCGGGTCTAGATGCACAAAGGTAAAGCAACAAACCTATCATGGAGCGGTAGAGCTTTTGATCCACATCTATACCCTTTGGGTTAAATTGTAGATGGCACTTGGTATCCATAGGAGTCTTCTTCTCCTTAGCATCTACCATATTGAATCTCTTGAGCATGTCTTGGATATACTTTGCTTGGCTAATAAAAGTCCCTCCTCTCAATTGCTTGATCTCAAATCCAAGGAAGAACTTCAACTCGCCCATCATAGACATCTCAAACCTATCGGTCATAAGCTTTGCAAATTCATCATTAAAAGCTTTGTTAGATGAGCCAAATATAATATCATCAACATATAGTTGGCATACGAAAAGCTCCTCTTTAACCCTCTTAGTAAAAAGAGTGGGATCGATTTGCCCAACTTCAAACCCACGGTCTAACAATAACTCTCTAAGGTGCTCATACCACGCACGTTGTGCTTGCTTAAGTCCATAGAGCGCCTTATCGAGCTTGTAGACATGGTTAGGGAAGTTGGGGTCCTCGAACCCCGGGGGTTGCTTAATGAATACCAACTCTTTCAAAGTACCATTAAGAAAAGCACTTTTAACATCCATTTGTTGCAATTTGAAGTTATAACGATATGCATAAGCAAGGAGGATACGGATGGACTCAAGGCGAGCAACGGGAGCATAGGTCTCTCCAAAATCAATGCCTTCAACTTGAGAGTACCCTTGAGCCACCAACCGAGCCTTGTTCCTCACCACCATGCCATGCTCATCTTGCTTGTTCTTGAAAATCCACTTTGTGCCTATAACACTGCGGCACTCCTTTGGCTTCTCAACTAGCTTCCAAACTTTGTTGCGCTCAAAGTTGTTGAGCTCTTCATGCATTGCTAGCAACCAATCCGGATCTTCAAGAGCTTCGGACACTTTCTTTGGTTCAACCATGGCAATGTGAGCTTGATGATCACTAAAGTTTGCCAATTGCCTCCGGGTGGACACCTTGCTTCTTACATCACCAATAACCTTGTCAAGGAAATGTTCATGACGTTCCATGGTTCTTGCAAATCTAGCTTGGCGATGGGTTTCGATATCCTCATTGGACCTTGGAGGTATCACTTGATCATCTTGATCATTAGAGTCCCCGTCTTGACCGGAAGGTTGACCTTGATCATCTTGATCATTAGAGTCCCCGTCTTGACCGGAAGGTTCAACATTTGAAGAAGATGGTTGAGCAAGGTCTTGATCTTGGCTAGCGTTATGAGACGGAGAGTTTGGATCTTGCATAGCAACTTGATCAACGGGTTGAGGGTCTTCAACTTGTTCTTGGGTTGGTGCAACTTGCTCTTCTTGGGCAACGGTTTCTTGTGTAGATGAAGGCTCCACATGAGTAGAGCATTGTCCTTCTCGATCCACCACAAGGGGTTCCTCAATGGAGCAGAAAAATCCCACACCCATTCTTCTTATGGCTTCTTGAGGTATTACATCATCTATATCGGAAACATGAAATTACGCCACTTGGGAGCCGTCATTCTCTTCGGACACCACACTACAAGATTCTATGATGCGCCGTGAAGCTTTATCATAGATTCTTTAAGTGTGGGATTCGTCACCGTAACCAACAAAATTACCCTCTAGTGATTTAGATGCGAATTTAGTGAGGCGACAACCTTTGATCAAGTAGAAACACTTACAACCGAAGACACGGAAGTAGGAGATGTTAGGCTTGTTGCCGGTGAGGATTTCATAAGGAGTCTTGTTCAAACCTTTGCGGAAGTAGAGCCGGTTGGATGAGTGACATGCCGTGGATATAGCCTCCGCCCAAAAACTTAACGGAGTCTTAAACTCCGCAAGCATGGACCTTGCCATATCCATAAGAGTCCGGTTCTTCCTCTCGGCTACACCATTTTGTTGAGGGGTATATGCGGCGGAATATTGACGACGAATACCCTCTTCACTAAGAAACTCATTGAGGGTGTAGTTCTTCAACTCGGAGCCATTATCACTTCTAATTGCCAATATGGGGACATTGTGTTGACGTTGCATTTCAATGGAGAAGTGATGAAGGTTTGTTGAGTCTCACTCTTCAAATTGAAGAAATAAACCCAAGTGAACCTTAAATAATCATCAACAATCACCAATCAATACTTCTTCCCACCAAGACTTGCTTCGGGAACGGCACCAAAAAGATCAACATGGAGAAGCTCCAAGATCCTTTTGGATTAAATAATTGTCTTGCTAGGGTGGGGAGAATCATGCATCTGGCCTTTAACACACGCCCTACAAACACGATCTTTGGCAAAAGAGACAACTTCTTTTAGTCCGAGTATGTGGCCACCCTTGTGGATACTTTGCAAAGTTCTCATGTTGACATGGGCTAGGCGGCGATGCCACAACCAACCCTTGTCGGCCTTTCCGAATAGGCACACCGAATTTATAGTGGTTTTCCCCAAAAAGTCAACCACAAACAAATCATCCTCGACGTACCCAACGAAAGCGACCTTTAGAGTCTTGCTCCACAAGATGACCACAACATCAACATCAATAAAGACGGCACAACCCATCTTATTAAGAGCATGGACGGAAAGTAAATTGTAACCAAGGTTTTTGACAAGCATGACATTTACTAAGGTGACATCCTTAGCAACTACCACCTTGCCCAAACCCGTTACCTTAGATTTTGATCGGTCTCCAAATGTGACGGTTCCTTCATTTATGCTTGTTCTCAACTCTGTCATGATCTCTTTGCTTCCGGTCATATGTTTTGTGCATCCACTATCAAGCACCCATTTTTTCCCGCCGGAAGCATAGTCCTACAAGGAATCATTGCTTTGATTTAGGTCCCCATTTTTCGATGGTTCCTCTTTTGTTAGCAACAAGGGTCTTAGGAACCCAAATAGAGCGGTAAATAGGCACATTTCTAGGACCAACAAATTTAGCATAGACATCTCCATAATAATCAACATATAAGATATAGAACGGGTTAGTATTTCCTGCAAAGTCATCATTAGTGGGTTTGCTCCTAGTGGCATCACCACTAGCAATGTTGGTCTTCTTAACTTCGGGGATCTTCTTTTCATGGGGAGACTTCTTTGTTTGAGGGGCCCTAGCATATTTCATGAAGGACTCCTTCTCCTCCTCAACGAAACCAATAACACCTCTCCCCTCTTTGGAAGGGACAAAAGGCCTCTTACCACGGGAGATGGCATCAGCAAGGTTAACTTTCAACCTAGCATTTTCCTCAATAATATTTGCATGATCACAAGTAGTAGGAGTAGAGGAGCTAGGCACATCAATTTTAGATGGTTGAGCTTGAAGTTGTTCATACGACTCTTTGAGGGTAGAGAGCTTCTCTAACTCCTTGGTTAGTCTAGAATGACCAACACCAAGCTCGACCTTTTCTTTCTTGCAAATTTTATGTTTTGCTCTAGCATGATCACGTTCCTTAATGAGCTTAGCAACAATTGAATTATTAGTTTCTTCTATGGATTCTAGTTGTTCTTCAAGAGAAACTCTAAGCTCATGTTCTTCTTCAAGGTTATCTTTTAGAGATGCAATTTCCATGGCATCATCTCTTTCTATTTTACCTTTTACCTCTAGCATCTGAAGAGCATCATCATATTGACTCATAAGAGTCTCAACATGCTTATTGGTTTCACCTTGCATGTTAGCTATAAAATGATCCAAGGCAACAATCTCCTCCTTAACTTTAAGGCTAGTAGGATCATCTACATTACTCATAGCTTTGGGAGTTGAAGGAGATGATACCTCATTGGCCTTGGCCATAAGACATCTTGCGGAAGAGGTTGAGACATTTTCATTGGGGGATTCAAAGAGAGAAGGGTTGATGAAGATGCAATGGCAATCCCGGCCACTTCACTCTTGGTTTCTTCTTCTTCTTCTTCCCCGGATGAGTATTCCTCTTGAGCAATCAACACCATCCTTTGAGGTTTCTTGTTGGTGGCATTCTTCTTGAAGAATGGCTTCTTGTTGGGGATCTTGGGCTTGACCTTACGGACAAGCTTTCCTCCATGGTGTTCACGGTTTTCAAAGGGACATTCGGCTACAAAGTGATAATGATCTTGGCAATTGTAGCACGAACGCACCCTTTGGCCACCCTCCTTCTTTCCACTTGACTTGTTCACATAATCTCTTGCCTTGGATGGACTCTTCCAAAAGTCCTTGTGTGTGAGAGCCGAGTAGTCCTTGAGGGTGTCCTCAAGCTCCTTGGGTTGCCAATGAGAAACATCTTCTTGTTCTTCATCATCATCGTCTTGCACAACCACCTTGGCCTTCAAAGCGAGGGGAGAACTCTTGTGCATTCCAATGGCTCTAGCACGAGCATCTTCGGCGTTCTTGGCGGCCACCTTGAATGCGGACATTTCTTGCATGACTTCCATTGATGTCATGAGGTGATAGTTGTGCCTTCCTTGGAGACTCTTCAAGTCGGTTGACTCAAAGGGCCATAGAGCACTCACATACTTCCTCTTGATCCAAGCATCATCCACATGAGTTGCCCCAAGAGACCGAAATTGAGTGGCAAGGGTCTTGAGTCTTCGATACATGTCTTCATGATCTTCACCTTCAACCATGAAAAAGCCCTCGGCTTGATTGCTCAAGGACTCAAACCTATTTCTCTTCATGCTCTCATTGCCCATGAACTCATTGGTGAGAGTATCCCAAGCTTCTTTGGCGGTGGTGGCAAGCTCGATGTGGGACATGTGCTTCTCCCCCACGGCGGTTTGGATCATGTTGAGAGCCAAGTCATTGAGTTGACAATCAACAACCTCTCTTCTTATCATGTTGTTGGGGTCGTGGGCCTTGAAGCCAACCTTGATGATCCTCCAAAGCTCGATTGAAGCACTCTTCATATAAGATCTCATAAGAAATTGCCAATTAGAAAAACAAGATGGATTAAACTTGGGTGGATCACCCTATTGTTTATATGAGGATGAGGGATAGGTGGGTCGGAGGAGTATATGAGAGGAACCTCACTATACTTCTCCTTCCCACTAGTAGTTTTAGATGGGGATTCTTTAGTTCCATCACTACCCTCCTCCTCCGTTGCTTGCGCGGCGGAAGAATTTACCTCTAGTGGTGGTGGTGTGGGTCCTACTCCCTTAGGAAAGAGTTGCATGATCAACTCACGCATCTCCTTCATTTGAGTGTCCATGGTGGATCTAAGACTTGTTTCCAAGTCCTTAAGATCCTCCATGGTCACCCCGGGCTTAGGAGCCGAACCATCACCGGCGTCACTCATACTCTCTTAGGCGGTGAAGCCTCGATATAGAGACAAGGCTCTGATACCAATTGAAAGGATCGTATGGACACCTAGAGGGGGGGGTGAATAGGTGCTACACCAAATTTTTAATCTTTTTCAAATTAAGGCTTAACACAACGGTAAATTATCTAGATATGCAACTACGATGAATTTACCTATATGAGAAGCAAACTAAACAACTAGGAAATTAACGATACGAGTAAAGGAAAGAGATAACCGAAAGGGGAAGCACGCGGAGACAGGGGTGTATTCCCGAGTTCCTCCTTGTTAAGGGAGTACGTCTCGTTGGAGGGGTGTGAGTTCGCCACAAAGGCCTACTCAACGCCACGAAGGCCTCACTCTATTCTCCGATGAACTTCGCCACAAAGGCTTAGTTCACCTTCCACTATCGGAGTCCTTCAAGGCGGATCCCGGAGCCCTTACAATGTTTTTGAGGCACACACCCACAACTCAATTGGGGGCTCTCAAGTCAATACAACAACTGAAAACAAGAACAATCAAAGTGAGTACAACCAAACACCTAGGTTTTCCCAATGGAAACCCTAGGCACAAATCCCTCAAGCAAATGAGGGGGAAATGGAAAACCGGTTGGTGTAGATCTAGATCTTGGCCTTCTCCTTCAATCCTCCAAAGATCAACAAGTTTGAATGGGTAGATTGGGAGATCTAGGGGATTTAAGATTTGCAATCAATGAGGAGAGAGAAACTGGGTCGGGCAGCCTTCAATGGGGAAGAAGGGGGCTATTTATAGGGCCCCCCGAAATCCAACCGTTATGTGCAGAAAAACTACACGGCGGTACTACCGCTGGAGCAGCGGTACTACAGGTACCACGTGTAAACCGACTCCAGCTGCAGCGGTACCCTGTGGGAGGTACCGCTGACCCCAGGTGGCGGTACTACCGGTGTACTGCCGGTACTACCGCTGAACACTTAGCCGCGAGGGCTAAGCCATCCCAGCGATAGAACGATGCACCTACCGCTGGGGTACCGACGGGCATACCCGTAGCCAAAATGATGCTAGCGAAATGACCCGCGGTACCACCAGCGGTAGTACCGCTGCTGGGAAACAGCGGTACTACCGGTAAGGCACCGGTACTACCGCTGTGGACTTAGCCACAGGAGCTAAGATGCATCTGAGCGGTAGAACGAGGCAGCAACCGCTGAAGTACCGAACCCCATACCCGTAGCCAAAACTTGCCCAGCGGTACCTCTGGCGGTAGCACCAGCGGTACTACCGCTGGAGGTTGTACTGCTGGGTAGCTGCGGCACCGCTCCAGGTTGGAGCGGTACTACCGCGGCACCAGCAGTGCTACTGCTGAGGGCAATTTTGGCAGACTAGGTCAGATTCCTTCCCCTTAACACTTCGCATCGACTCCCTTTTTCCGAACCTGATGTGATCTATAGATTCTGCAAATGTACACACAAACATTAGTCCGATGTTGTGTGTTGTCATTAGACTCCAAAACGGATGATCAAGCATCAATGCTCTTTCAAGTAGGCCTCCGAAACCCTGCCTCTCGTAAACCTGTACGGGTGAGGGGCAATCAGGTTTTTGGGGAGCGCTCAGGCGCGACTACTGGCATCACGACGTCGTCATCGGGCGACGAGTTCCTCCACACCGACACCTTCTTCCCGGATCTCAGCGACTTCTTCGGCAACCTCAACATGGGCGACAACGACGCCGCTGCGAAGTACGTGATCTTGTCGTCTCTCTTGGAGTTTCTAGGACTAGTGTTTTTGGTAGATGTGATCGGTTTATCCTGCATAGATGCGATTTGTTCATCTACTCTACTAGTCTGTGCGATTAGTCTATTTCCTGTTTATCTAGTCATGATTTATAATTTCATTATGCGGATTATTTCATATGGATATTTGCTTATATATTCAACAGTGGTTGCGCTAAAGATCAATCCCCTCCAGCTTGTTTGCTTCAAATGCGTGAGCCGACGACACATCCTGGGATTTGTCTCCTTGGAAGAATGCCGATGGAAAGCTCACGTGTCCGAGTCTGTTCGATCGGCACGTGTCTTACGATACACGACACATGAAAACAGACCCGATCTTTAATGACGAATTTTGCTTCAACTCGACGCATAGATGATCAAATCTAGCCAGCCGTGCGCGACGGGGCGAAGCTTTTGGGCATCCGGCCGTACGGCCAGAAAATCTTCGGGACCTTCAAGTAGATGAACTTCCTTGCCCTGCCGCTAGATTCCGCCTGCTTATCTCAAGGCGGATGCTGGCAATGACGTCCTTGACTGTGATAGCCAGCCAGATATGATCTGGTTATGGTAGTTGAAGATGATGTCGTCCATGTTGCGTCTAAACAGACGAGCCAGCTGTTCCTTATCGACTGGGTCTGATCTGCGCCTCACGCATATCATGTACATGAGTTGATCCAATGTAGCCTTGAGAGTGAAGCCAACCGCGACGGAGACGATGATGATGACGATGAACATGTCGAATTGGATCAGCCGGTAAGGCGGTAAGACGCAATCTGACCGTTGATTATGATGTTGATCCCATCCGGATCATCGCCTTGACGCTTTTTGTCACACGCTAGGCGCCAACTGTCGTGGTATCGTCAAATCTAGCGGAGACAGGAGTGCCATCTGGCTAAGTATAACGCCGACGGTAGAGAGAAGACGTGAGAGGAGGAACGTAGCAGGATTCCGGTGACAGAAGTACACACAGTTTACCCAGCTTCGGATCACACGACAGTGACGTATACCTAGCCGGATGGCACCCCTGTCTCCGCTAGATTTGACGATACCACGACACCTCCCGAAACAGAACACCTGTATCAGCAAGGTCATAACCTCCTGATTGCTGTAACTAGGGTAGTGGAATCAGATTCGAAGATCGCCCTAAAGATAGCCATGCCTGCAGTAGCTTCCATCGCTGCAATGCATGCTTCAGCCTACCCTTGAAGCGCACCTCTCAGGTGGTGCAGCTTCCCTGCTCCCGCAGTGATGAAATCGCCTGTATCAGAGCGGATAACGTATCCAAAAGCTCCATTTTGCAAATCCGGTATAAAAGATGCATGGAAATTAATTTTCATGTACCCTGATGGTGGTGGTTCCCATCTGCTGGGAGGTCTCTGTCCCGGTATCGTTGGTTTTTTGACAAGAGGAAAATCCTGTAGGTGTTTAGCTATCAGATAGCCTAATTCTTCTGCAGTTTTCATCAGCTCACCTGCATTCACTTTATTGCGCGTAGTCCACCTGTCCCACAGGTCACTGCCACAACGTCGTTTTGGTGCTATTACACGTGAGTGTCTGGTCGTCCTATACCTCGCCGTCGAAGATACGACTCGCCCGCACCTTTCTATTCTTTGTTCTTCCTGCGCGAAGGCTCATTAACTAAGGTGAAGACCATTACGTGTTACGTTTCTTTCTTCTTCTCTCTTCGAGTCCAGCGACGTGCTCTTCGATCGTTCGACTCACATACGGGCTATTTTTTTTCTTTTTCGTTTTTTCTTTCTTTTCAATATTTTTATAGTTTCTTGTTCTATTTCTTTTTTTCGTTTGTTTCTTTTCCTGTTTTTGCTTTTTTGTTTTTAAATCTTAAGATTAATAGAAATCTGGATATTTTTAATTTGAACATTTTTCAAAATCTAAATCAAAATTTTAAGATGAATAGTTTTATAAAATGAATAATTTTCAAATATGAACCATTGTCAAAAAATAAATCCGCCTGGCCAAAAAATACCAGTGAACAAAAAATAATGGGAAATGAAAATAAGAGTGAACAGAAAAGGAATCAACATTCGGGTGAACAAAAAATAATAGTGAACAAAAAATCCGNAGACTCTTCAAGTCGGTTGACTCAAAGGGCCATAGGCACTCACATACTTCCTCTTGATCCATGCATCATCCACATGAGTTGCCCCAAGAGACCGAAATTGAGTGGCAAGGGTCTGAGTCTTCGATACATGTCTTCATGGTCTTCACCTTCAACCATGAAAAAGCCCTCGGCTTGGTTGCTCAAGGACTCAAACCTATTCCTCTTCATGCTCTCATTGCCGATGAACTCATTGGTGAGAGTATCCCAAGCTCTTTGGCGTGGTGGCAAGCTCGATGTGGGACATGTGCTTCTCCCCCACGGCGGTTTGGATCATGTTGAGAGCCAAGTCATGAGTTGACAATCAACAACCTCTCTTCTTATCATGTTGTTGGGGTCGTGGGCCTTGAAGCCAACCTTGATGATCTCCAAAGCTCGATTGAAGCACTCTTCTATAAGATCTCATAAGAAATTGCCAATTAGAAAAACAAGATGGATAAACTTGGGTGGATCCCCTATTTTTTATATGAGGATGAGGGATAGGTGGGTCGGAGGAGTATATGAGAGGAACCTCACTATACTTCTCCTTCCCAATAGTAGTTTTAGATGGGGATTCTTTAGTTCCATCACTACCCTCCTCCTCCGTTGCTTGCGCGGCGGAAGAATTTACCTCTAGTGGTGGTGGTGTGGGTCCCTACTCCCTTAGGAAGGAGTTGCGCGATCATCTCACGCAATTCCTTCATTTGAGTGTCCATGGTGGATCTAAGACTTGTTTCCAAGTCCTTAAGATCCTCCATGGTCACCGCGGGTTTAGGACCCGAACCATCACCGGTGTCACTCATACTCTCTAGGCGGTGAAGCCTCGATAAGAGACAAGGCTCTGATACCAATTGAAGGATCGTATGGACACCTAGAGGGGGGGGTGAATAGGTGCTACACCAATTTTTATCTTTTTCAAATTAAGGCTTAACACAACGGTAAATTATCTAGATATGCAACTACGATGAATTTACCTATATGAGAAGCAAACTAAACAACTAGGAATTAACGAACAAGTAAAGGAAAGAAATAATCGAAAGGGGAAGCACGCGGAGACAAGGGTGTATTCCCGAGTTCCTCCTTGTTAAGGGAGTACGTCTCGTGGAGGGGTGTGAGTTCGCCACAAAGGCCTACTCAAGCCACGAAGGCCTCACTCTATTCTCCGATGAACTTCGCCACAAGGCTTAGTTCACCTTCCACTATCGGAGTCCTTCAAGGCGGATCCCGGAGCCCTTACAATGTTTTTTGAGGCACACACCCACAACTCAATTGGGGGCTCTCAAGTCAATACAACAACTGAAAAACAAGAACAATCAAAGTGAGTACAAACCAAACACCTAGGTTTTCCCAATGGAAACCCTAGGCACAAATCCCTCAAGCAAATGAGGGGGAAATGGAAAACCGGTTGGTGTAGATCTAGATCTTGGCCTTCTCCTTCAATCCTCCAAAGATCAACAAGTTTGAATGGTAGATTGGGAGATCTAGGGGATTTAAGATTTGCAATCAATGAGGAGAGAGAAACTGGGTCGGGCAGCCTTCAATGGGGAAGAAGGGGGCTATTTATAGGGCCCCCCGAAATCCAACCGTTATGTGCAGAAAAACTACACGGCGGTACTACCGCTGGAAGCAGCGGGTACTACAGGTACCACGTGTAAAACCGACTCCAGCTGCAGCGGTACCCTGTGGGAGGTACCGCTGACCCCAGGTGGCGGTACTACCGGTGTACTGCCGGTTACTACCGCTGAACACTTAGCCGCGAGGGCTAAGCCATCCCAGCGATAGAACGATGCACCTACCGCTGGGGTACCGACGGGCATACCCGTAGCCAAAATGATGCTAGCGAAATGACCCGCGGTACCACCAGCGGTAGTACCGCTGCTGGGAAACAGCGGGTACTACCGGTAAGGCACCGGTACTACCGCTGGGGACTTAGCCACAGGAGCTAAGATGGATCCCAGCGGTAGAACGAGGCAGCAACCGCTGAAGTACCGAACCCCATACCCGTAGCCAAAACTTGCCCAGCGGTACCTCTGGCGGTAGCACCAGCGGTACTACCGCTGGAGGTTGTACTGCTGGGTAGCTGCGGCACCGCTCCAGGTTGGAGCGGTACTACCGCGGCACCAGCAGTGCTACTGCTGAGGGCAATTTTGGCAGACTAGGTCAGATTCCTTCCCCTTAACACTTCGCATCGACTCCCTTTTTCCGAACCTGATGTGATCTATAGATTCTGCAAATGTACACACAAACATTAGTCCGATGTTGTGTGTTGTCATTAGACTCCAAAACGGATGATCAAGCATCAATGCTCTTTCAAGTAGGCCTCCGAAACCCTGCCTCTCGTAAACCTGTACGGGTGAGGGGCAATCAGGTTTTTGGGGAGCGCTCCGGCACGACTACTGGCATCACGACGTCGTCATCGGACGACGAGTTCCTCCACACCGACACCTTCTTCCCGGAACTCAGCGACTTCTTCGGCAACCTCAACATGGGCGACAACGACGCTGCTGCGAAGTATGTGATCTTGTCGTCGCTCTTTCAGTTTCTCTTGGAGTTTCTAGGACTAGTGTTTTTGGTAGATGTGATCGGTTTATCCTGCATAGATGCGATTTGTTCATCTACTCTACTAGTCTGTGCGATTAGTCTATTTCCTGTTTATCTAGTCATGATTTATAATTTCATTATGCGGATTATTTCATATGGATATTTGCTTATATTTTCAACAGTGGTTGCGCTAAAGATCAATCCCCTCCAGCTTGTTTGCTTCAAATGCGTGAGCCGACGACACATCCTGGGATTTGTCTCCTTGGAAGAATGCCGATGGAAAGCTCACGTGTCCGAGTCTGTTCGATCGGCACGTGTCTTACGATACACGACACATGAAAACAGACCCGATCTTTAATGACGAATTTTGCTTCAACTCGACGCATAGATGATCAAATCTAGCCAGCCGTGCGCGACGGGGCGAAGCTTTTGGGCATCCGGCCGTACGGCCAGAAAATCTTCGGGACCTTCAAGTAGATGAACTTCCTTGCCCTGCCGCTAGATTCCGCCTGCTTATCTCAAGGCGGATGCTGGCAATGACGTCCTTGACTGTGATAGCCAGCCAGATATGATCTGGTTATGGTAGTTGAAGATGATGTCGTCCATGTTGCGTCTAAACAGACGAGCCAGCTGTTCCTTATCGACTGGGTCTGATCTGCGCCTCACGCATATCATGTACATGAGTTGATCCAATGTAGCCTTGAGAGTGAAGCCAACCGCGACGGAGACGATGATGATGACGATGAACATGTCGAATTGGATCAGCCGGTAAGGCGGTAAGACGCAATCTGACCGTTGATTATGATGTTGATCCCATCCGGATCATCGCCTTGACGCTTTTTGTCACACGCTAGGCGCCAACTGTCGTGGTATCGTCAAATCTAGCGGAGACAGGAGTGCCATCTGGCTAAGTATACGCCGACGGTAGAGAGAAGACGTGAGAGGAGGAACGTAGCAGGATTCCGGTGACAGAAGTACACACAGTTTACCCAGCTTCGGATCACACGACAGTGACGTATACCTAGCCGGATGGCACCCCTGTCTCCGCTAGATTTGACGATACCACGACACCTCCCGAAACAGAACACCTGTATCAGCAAGGTCATAACCTCCTGATTGCTGTAACTAGGGTAGTGGAATCAGATTCGAAGATCGCCCTAAAGATAGCCATGCCTGCAGTAGCTTCCATCGCTGCAATGCATGCTTCAGCCTACCCTTGAAGCGCACCTCTCAGGTGGTGCAGCTTCCCTGCTCCCGCAGTGATGAAATCGCCTGTATCAGAGCGGATAACGTATCCAAAAGCTCCATTTTGCAAATCCGGTATAAAAGATGCATGGAAATTAATTTTCATGTACCCTGATGGTGGTGGTTCCCATCTGCTGGGAGGTCTCTGTCCCGGTATCGTTGGTTTTTTGACAAGAGGAAAATCCTGTAGGTGTTTAGCTATCAGATAGCCTAATTCTTCTGCAGTTTCATCAGCTCACCTGCATTCACTTTATTGCGCGTAGTCCACCTGTCCCACAAGGTCACTGCCACAACGTCGTTTTGGTGCTATTACACGTGAGTGTCTGGTCGTCCTATACCTCGCCGTCGAAGATACGACTCGCCCGCACCTTTCTATTCTTTGTTCTTCCTGCGCGAAGGCTCATTAACTAAGGTGAAGACCATTACGTGTTACGTTTCTTTCTTCTTCTCTCTTCGAGTCCAGCGACGTGCTCTTTCGATCGTTCGACTCACATACGGGCTATTTTTTTCTTTTTCGTTTTTTCTTTCTTTTCAATATTTTTATAGTTTCTTGTTCTATTTCTTTTTTTCGTTTTGTTTCTTTTCCTGTTTTTGCTTTTTTGTTTTTAAATCTTAAGATTAATAGAAATCTGGATATTTTTAAATTTGAAACATTTTTCAAAATCTAAATCAAAATTTTAAGATGAATAGTTTTATAAAATGAATAATTTTCAAATATGAACCATTGTCAAAAAATAAATCCGCCTGGCCAAAAAATACCAGTGAACAAAAAATAATGGGAAATGAAAATAAGAGTGAACAGAAAAGGAATCAACATTCGGGTGAACAAAAAATAATAGTGAACAAAAAATCCGAGCGAACCGAATGTAATTGTGAACCAAAATTTGGCTGAACCAAAATAATAGTGAACCAAAAATACCGGTAAACCAAAAATAATAATAAACCAAGAGACTGAAATTCGGGTGAACTGAAAATATCAATGAACCAGAAATAATAGTGAACCAAAAAATATCGATGAACCGAATAATAGTGAACCAAAAATACCGATGAACCCAAAAAAATTAATGAACCAAATATGTCGATGAACTGAAAAAATAGTGAATCGAAAAGACCGATGAAACAAAAATAATGGTGAAAAAAATTGTCGGTAACCCAAAAATAATAGTGAACAAAAAAGAAACCAAAATTTTAGTGAAGCGAAAATAATAGTGAACAAAAAAATCGACTGAACCAAAAATAATAGTGAACCAAAAATCGGGTGAAATGAAAATAGTGAACCAAAAATACCGGCGAACCGAAAATAATAATGAGCCAAAGGAACTACAATTCGGGTGAATCGTAAGTAATAGTGAAAACCGAAAATAGATTTTGAAAAATGATTCACATTGAAAATGGTTCATATTTGAAAATTATTCATTTTGAAAATGGTTCATTTTGAAAATAGTTCATTTTTAAAATAGTTCATACATGAAAAAATGTTTATTTGCAAAAAAATAGTTAAGAGTTTTGTAAATTGTTCATTTTTTGAAAAATATTTCATAATTGAAAATATTAATTTTTGTAAAAGAAATAAAGAAGAAAAAATGAAAACAGGAAAAAGCAAAAAAAAAAAAAGAGCAATCCTATACAAGCACTTTTACTGGGTCGCGGCCCATCTTCTCTGCATGCTGGCGAAGAAGAAAAAAGCAAAAAATAAATAAATGAAAAGAGCGATTACTTGGCCTCGGCCCATCTGCTCCGCGCGCGGGCAAGTCCGAGTTAGGACTCGCAAAGAGCGAGATATAGCGTCCACGTGAGTGTCAGACTTGTGCAAAAGACTTTGAAGCTATTTCTTTTGTGCATGAAGGGCCGAGATCTAATGGCGAAGCTCACGATTTAGCTCGTTTTGGAACGTCCGCGGGCATCGGCAGATCGATTTGGCTTATTATGCCGCCGTAAAATATGTGTCTCCCGACTATCACAAATTAATAAAGTGTGGGATGTGTTGCTAAAAAAAAGAGCATTTTTTCCTGTTTAGTCCAACGAGTTTATAGAGAACACGTCCGGTAAGAATGGCTCTTCATCATCTTCGTGGACCACCTACGTTATGGCGGAGCTACCCCGACTTATATTCGTGGCCCCACGCTCATCCTGAACAAGACTGTCGAGTGGTGGTGCCACTCCGACATAGGGTGGTAATTTTTCTTAATCGGATGCGCTGCAGCCGATGGCTCTTCTCCGTCTTCGTGGGCAAACGTCGTCATGGTGGAGCTGACCTGGCTGATGGGTGGAGCCACGCCCATCCTGAACAAGACCGTTGGTGTCAAGTGGGATCCCACCTAAGTCCTACTTGTAGTTCATTTAAAAATTTCTAGTGTAAAATTTCTCTCAAAAATTGCACTAATTTTTTCAAATGAACTAGAAGTGGGATTTAGATGGGATCCCACTTGACACCTTAATAGTTGGGTGGTGGTGCATCGGCCGGAACAACTTTGTCGTGTCCTCCTCACATCGGCGGGAACAACTTCCTTCATTGTCTTTCAACCGTGCATATTATTCAGATTTTCAGCAAACCCTATAACATCATCTACAGGTTCAGCAACCTCACACATCTTCCGATTCAACAACCGTAGTAGTGGGTTGTTTATATAAAACACGTACAAACACCACCGTGAGACGGGGAGAATAGCTAGTATAATGATTTTACGGACACCCCCAATGAAAAGCCACCGAAAATCCATCACTAGGGCGTAGATTTAAGCGAAGACCGGAACTCGCCTCTGACATCTCGTCAATCCATCAATAGAAGCGAAGAACCTTACCGGGCCACCCATTGGCGCCACGATGCCACACAGTAGGTTGGGCTTACATCTGAATCTTCTCTACAAATCTCAATCCATTATCTTGTCCATCGGTTATACCATCTCTAGAGACCTCGTCGCCGGCCTAGCCGAACCATTCTGTTTGAATATGAGCGGGTCATTTTATAAACCGAGGGCTACGTTCCTGAGTCGGTTTGTAGAACCAGCTCCGATCGATAGACTTGATTATTGGCAACTATCGGTTTGAATCGGACCAGGAAATAACCGACTGCAATGAGTTCAGTACTAGTGCACATTCTGGTTGACAAACGGCCAAAACCTTCTGACAAGTTGTTCGGATCTTATCATAACATGCGTATTAATAATGTTTACTTTTTAGATAAACAAAAACGGAGCTTGGCCGTTCCCCTTCCCCGCTACAGTAGAGAGGGGCGATTTCTTGAAGCTTCCCAGGCGATCCACCGATCTCGCCGTGGGATCGTTGATTCCTCGCTCTCCGTCGGTCGCTCCGGCGACGGGAGGGTGGGGAATCCTCGATCCCCGGCTTGTATATAGTGTAGGGTCCTCTAGGGTTCCGGCCGGTGGCGTTGTGGAGGCGGTGATGCTGTCGGCGCGGTGTTTGGTGGCGGCGCTCTTCCCCTCTGGCGGCGGAGTTCTTCGGAGCTCCTTTGCCGAGCGCACGCCTTCCCCGACCTCTCAGGTCTCCGGATCTGTTGAGGCCGCCTTCCCCTCACCGGCATCGGCGTGGCGGTCGAGCCGGAGCGTGAAGAATAAGAAGAAGGAGTTGATGTGGAGTCTCGCGACGAAGATGGTGGCCCACGGTGTAAGTTCTCAGGAGCTGGCGACCGGCGACTTCCCGGCCGCACCTGATCCAAGCCATCAAGAGGTGCAGCGGCGGCGGCGCGCCACCGGCGGCATCGGGGTCGTCATCGACATCGGGATCCAGAGGACTTGGCTGTAATTTTTCCTTTTTACTGGATCTTTCTGTAAGAACGGGACTTTAATATCAATTTCTTTTTCACCGCAAAAAAACATGCGTATTAATAATATTTTTGTCTCCATACTAGTACCAGTCGCAATCTAATGTGAAAATGAATGCTCTACTCCCACCTTCACATATGTAATTAATAACGCCCCTTTATATACCACCGGTATTCATCCGAGTAGATAAGAAGCTATGTCATCCCACTTCTTTTTACATGTACGTAGCATTGGACTTGTACATAAGAAGATGTATTACAGTACCCAGAGCTATAGGAGAAGAACGAGAACACAGAGAATATGAGGCGTCGGGAATAGTGCCACTGCCATCGGTATGAACTTGACGAACTTAAGGGGAGACATAGCTGCTAAATCTCAGGAAGAGTGAGGTAATACAGCACCTCGTTAAGTTATTCATAACCGTGTGTTTCGCGGAGAAGTACACTACCGTAATGTCATAAAAAGTGAGGATACTAGATTACTGGAGACTGGAGAGCCTTTTAGATCTTATCCTTGGTAGCATACATGACAAAAAAAAAAAAGGAATTAGCTACACACTTAACACCCGACAGTTGGCAACCAGATTTGGCAGAGCTCCTTACGGCCTGCCACATCAGCTCGGCAAGCCATATTGACCGCTTATCAACTTGGCGGCAAGCAGTCACGCTGCTCACTGAGGGCGAGCTTCGCAGAGCCCCAGCTGGAAGCAAATTTTGGCTTGCATAGGGACGTCCACAACATGTTCCGAAATAAAAAAAAAATTGATTAAAACTAAAGTTCTGTGTCTCCTCAAGACAAATAACTTTAGTATTTTTAACCATTTCAATTCAAGATCAATCCGAGATCTTATGCAACTTGTTGAAAAAATAATGCAGAAAACCGAAGTGACGGATCTGTACTGAGCCGACCCACCACGGGCATTGTTTGTCCCGAGGCACGAGCTGCCCGAAGTGGTCCGGAAAACCCCCGAAGCATGGCTGGGTGCTTCCGACTGAAAATCAGGATATTTAAATGGACTTGGATGAAAATCGGCTAAAATGAACATTCTTCGCTGTTTTTAGGCGAACAACTTTGATTCTGACGAGATTTTGATCCGAGATCGTTTTTATCAAAAAATGAGGCAAATACGAGTGACTCAAAACATATCCAGTACCGAATAAAATAAGTCCTCGAGATGAACTCTATGCAAAAATGATTGAAGCAAAACGATTTTCATCTTTTCGGGATGAATAAATTTTCTGTTGTCTTGATTTCGATATGAGGTCATTTAGGTCCCCAAAAATGGTCCGGAAGGCAGTGGCGGAGCGTGACCATAAGCAGAGAGGGGGCCAAATAAAAATTCATCACTGAAAATAATTGGAAGAAATTAAAGTTCACTTGGTAATGAAATTAATTCCAGTATTTCACTTGCACATGATTTAACTCCGTAATTACATAGCGGGATGGTGTGATCTTATCAACGGAACGACAAAAAAGGATGACGTGACAATGAGATGGCTAAAAGAAAATAAGATGTGGATATTTGCATGTAGAGATAGACAGTACTCAATAAATATTAGTGTGATGACATGGACAACTAGTTGGCTCAAAGGTAACTGATATGGGTAGCTTGCAAGTTGATATAGACTAACACTAATTGCAGTTAGTGGGGTTTTTCTTTATAAAAAGCATAGATATTGTATACATATCCTTATATATACAAGGCCATCTTGACAGGATCATAGATAGCAACTTATGTCTTGCAATTCATTTCACATCTTAACACTAGTTTACCAGGCAATCACATGAACTAGAGGAAAATATGAGAGTAAAAATGAAGATGTGTAAGAGCAAGTGGGAACGAGAGGCATCGGGAGAAATATTGAAACTTGGAGTTCTTGGACATCTAGAAAAAGTTGTGACCGAACCCCAATGATATGGGTGGGAGGGTACTGCTCAGTACACCTTTCTTTCGGAGTAGCATTCTTGTTGTTCATGAATATTCCCTGTTTTACGTTTCACCTTTCAACAACCTTTCTTGGTAATTGTATCTCGAGAAGTACATTATGTTCAACGATGTGTTCGGTTCCCACCTATTATGACAGCCGTCTTATATGCCTCTTCACTTTTGAGGTTATATAAACATATGCAGGTTTTGGTGTTCCGTGGTTTCCAGTGTCTTAGCTAAATATTGAGGTGCCTATGAGAGAGGTAGAGACAACGACTTTGAAAAACTTCAATACGAATTTTAGTATTATCAGTATTTACTAATTGAACGCACCAATGAAGCTGCCATGTTAATTCCAAAATACTAAGCCTCAATACTAGAGAAAAATTATCAACAGGATCATTGATGACCCACAAGTATAGGGGATCGCAACAGTCTTCGAGGGTAGTATAACCCAAATTTATTGGTTCGATACAAGGGGAGACAAAAATACTTATAAGCCTTAACAACTGAGTTGTCAATTCAGCTGCACCTGTAAATAGACTTGCTCGCAACAAAGGATCAGTAGCAACAGTTTTATAGTAATAGCAGTAGCAAAATAGAGACAGCAGTAAAATAAAGGCAGCAGTAAATATTACAGAAGACAGCAGGTTTAAAATACTGTAGGCACAGGGATGGATGAATGGGCGCTGCATGGATGATATGATTCATGTAATAAGTAAGACAAGGCATTTGCAGATGATAATAATAAAGTAACTGAGTACTAAGTAAGCATAGGCATGCGTTCCATAAATAGTCGTACGTGCTCACAAGGAGAAACTTGTACAACATCTTTTATCCTACCAGCCCGTTTGCAGCGGGGCCTCAAGGGAAACTACTGGTAATTAAGGTACTCCTTTTAATAGAGTACCGGAGCAAAGCATTAACAATCCGTGAACACATGTGATCCTCACATCACAACCATCCCCTCCGGTTGTCCCAATTTCTGTCACTTTGGGGCCACGGGTTCCGGACAGCAATATGTGTATACAACTTGCAGGTAAGATCAACAAACAATGCATATCATCATGAATAAATAACATGTTCAGATCTGAGATCAATGATACTCGGGCCCCTAGCATCAAGCATTAAGCACAACAAGTTGCAACAAAGTATACAGCACTCCCATAAGGTACTAGGCACTATGCCCCTACAATTTTATAACTCATTACATGAATAAAAACATCCAATCCCTTCCATCCCCTTCAGCCTACAGCGGGTGTCTACTCACACATGGATGGGGGAAGCATGGATGGTCGATGGAGAAGCGTCGGTGACGATGACGGTGATGATCTCCTCCAATTCCCCATCCCGGCAGGGTGCCAGAACGGAGTTTCTGGTCCCGAAATAGGGTTTTCGGTGGCGGCGGCGTTCTGGAGTGTTTCTGGAGCAATGGTCGAATCCCCCTCGGTTTTTAGGTCGAAAGGGGTCTTGTAGTCGCGAAGAGGCGTCGGGGGCGTGGCCGAGGTGGCCACACCATGTGGTGGCGCGGCCTAGGCCCACCCGCGCCACCATGTGGTGTGGGCCCCTCGTGGCCCACCTCCACTTGGCCTTCTGGCTCCGTGTGTCCCCCGGTTAAATATTGGCTTTTCAATATTTTCCACGAATTTTCCCGAAAGTTGATTTTCTGCATAAAAACGAGACACCAATGCAATTCTGCTGAAAACAGCATTAGTCCGTGTTAGTTGTATCCAAAACACACAAGTTTGAGGTAAAACAATAGCAAAAGTGTTCAGGAAAGTAGATACGTTTTCGAAGTATCAACTCCCCCCAAGCTTAGCTTATTGCTTGTCCTCAAGCAATTCAGTTGAAAACTGAGAGCGATAAAAGAACTTTCACGAACACATTTGCTTCATATAATGCATATATACTCACTACATGGACAAATGCTTAGACAATTCATAACAAGATACATGCTAATAATATCACAAAGTAGCTATGTCAAACATGAAAAGAGACCAACATCTTAATAGTAAACAACATAGAACATATCTCTAAGCAGGATTGCAAAGCTCATAATAAGGCATGATAAAGTGGTATCTCGCTTGCCTGTTTTTTAATCACGCAAAACATAAATGCCTAGGCACCTCTGAAGTTCAAGTGAGACTAGAGGTAAATATTATCAAAGATAAAAGCATCACAGTTATACCACAATTAACCGTATTCTGGGACAAGCACATTGCACTAAGAATGATAGTTAAGCTCTCAAGAAGGTGCTGAAAGAAAGAGGATGGTGACTCAACATAAAAGTAAAAGATTGGCCCTTCGCAGAGGGGAGCAGAGATTATCATGTGCTAGAGCTTTTTATTTTGAAACAGAGATAAAATGTTTTTGAGAGGTGATTGTTTTTGTCAACGAATGGTAATAGAGTTTCTGTCATCTTCCATACTAAACAAGTTGAGAGCGGTTCCGAATTTGTATTAAGCACTTATAGCATGCTTTTTATAGTATGACACTCCTCCCAACCTTGCTTTTCACAAACCATGGCTAGCCGAATCCACGGGTGCCTGCCAACATTCTCATACCATGGAGGAGTGTCTATTTTGAAAAATTTTTTGATGTTATAATAGTCTAGCCAGCTCTTTGCCAAATTAATGACAAGCTTGATGAAGCATGCGAGTCAGGGGGGGGGTGGTACTTAATTCAGTTTGGAAGATGACATAGCCAACTACTACTTCTTCATGAGCTAAGAACAGTGTCACAAATTGAGAAGCATTTTGAAAGTTTTAAAGGTAGCACATGAAAATTTACTTTGAATGGCAGAAAATACCATATGATAGGTAGATATGGTGGACTCTTTGGAATAACTTGGTTTATAAGAATTTGGAAGCACAAGCGAACCATACGCTTAGTACAAGTGAGGGCTTAGCAAAGACTGGGAAGCGACAATCAAGAGAGCAATAACCATCATAATCATGCTTGCGACAGAATAAAATTAACCTAAGCATAAAAGTGATACGAGTACTCTGAAGCAATGTAATTCATCGAGGCTTATTGACTTTTGTTCAGTCATATGCATGCGTGAGCATGTGCCAAGTCGATCAAATGAATTTCTCCAGAGGAGGATACCACAATGTCATACCGAACGATGAACAATGCAATGCAAGCAAATTAACATGGCATGCTATCTACTATTAATAAATTGGAACTAAACATGAGAGAACATGAACCACTAAGCATCCATTAAATAACATATACCTCACATGAACCAACTAAGCATGCTCACATAGATAAGTATATGTACAAAAATGAAAACAAACAGTGTTCATACCAGCCTCTCACCCAACTCAAGTTGTCGTAAATCATCATCATTGCTTTTCACTTGTGCAAGTCGGATAAATAGAAAATGATAACCAAGATCCATGAGCCACCGGAGAACGCTATTCTCTGCAAAAAAGCTTTACAAAACCAAAGAAGAACAACAAATATTTTTGGGTTTTCGATTTAGAAATAAGCACCAAAGGAAACAAACCAACAAAGCAAAATATTTTTGGATTTTCAATTAACAAACCGAATTTAACAGCTAAGCAAACTACAGACTAAATACTAAAGAAAGTAAACAAAGAGAAACAACGAAAATATTTTTGGTCTTTTTGTGTTTAGGAAAGCAAACCAAAGAACAAACAACTAAAAGAAAGAAAAGGAAACGAAACATGAATATACAAAGAACCGACCGAACAAGATATGTAAATGAGTGAGTTGTCGGTATACCTCCCCCCAAGCTTAGGTTTTTGGCCTAAGTGGAGGTCAATCCCATCGCGGCCATGAAGAGGCGCCTCCAAAATATGACGAGGATGCTTCCCTGTCCTGATATGAACCAGAGGCTGCACCGGTGTAATGCACCGTGTGGTCCTCCGCGTGCACCTCGTGACCCTCCTGGTCACCCTGCCCGTGGAAACCAAGTAGACGGAGCTGATCGTCCATCTCCACCTTTGAGCGCGACCAAGGCCTCCTGCGAACATCAAACAAGGCAGGCTGCGGCAAGGGAATATGGCTCTCCTCTCCATCAGTAAATAGCATTCTATAAACGAGGTTACCCTCACAAGAATTAGCTGTAACAAATTGATGCATTTTCATGGCAGCAAGATCAAGTCTATGAGGAGCTAATAATGCATCACTAGGATCAACAGAAAGACCTAGATGAGCTAACATGCGTGAGGCAATGATGCCTCCATAAATAGGTCCCCTAGCAGCCAAGCGACGAGCAATAAGAGCACCAAGATTATAACTAGTTCTACCATTAAGAGCGGCATCCAGAAAAGCAAGATGGTAGTTAGAGATATTACTCGTGTTCTCCCTACCAAGCACACTAGTAGCAAGATAATATGCAAAATATCTAATAGCTGGGAGTTGAATGTTTCTTATCTTGCCACGTTGAGTTGTGCGATCATCATCATTGGTCACCCCTCGGTATAGCTCAAGTAAATCAGCGGGTCGACCTTGAATCTTCTTTGCCGTTCCAGATGATGTAATACCTATAACATGACAAAAATCTGACAAAGATAGGGTGATAGGCCTCTCATATATTTTGAATGAAACAGTTGGCCTAAAA
This sequence comes from Puccinellia tenuiflora, assembly GCA_012064385.1. Taxonomy (NCBI): domain Eukaryota; kingdom Viridiplantae; phylum Streptophyta; class Magnoliopsida; order Poales; family Poaceae; genus Puccinellia; species Puccinellia tenuiflora. Next base: position 651,217 of record QRDG01000193.1, read on the forward strand.
TGAGCATTGTTAAAAACAAAGCTCTCAACGAAAATCTTAGTGAGCATGGCATATTGGTTTCTTTCATCATTCATATAATTAGTTAAACCAACTCTATCAACAAGAAATAGGAAATCCTCCAAGATCCCTGCATTATGCAAAAAGTGAGACTGTGGCAGGCATCGGAGCCATTCAAGGAGCCGGGATCGGCGAGAAAGAGACCGTGAAGACGGAGAGCACCGTAGAAGATGTGGCCGTGGTAGCGGCAGTCCTCGAGGGCATGCGGAGGATGATGGCCCGAGGGAGGAGCCTAAGCAGAGAAAGGAAAAGGAAGAGAAGAAGGGCGACCGGAATGGTCCAGATCCTAATGATCCGGAGATCATAGCGATGTACAAGGGAATGAAGATGGATGTGCATCTCCATCATCATGCTCATTATCAATAGTTGGGGCAATGAGATCTTCATTATAAGATGTCCTCAATCTAGTGGTTGATCTTGAAGGCCACTCCCTTCTTGGTGCATTCCTCTCAAAGATTTCTCCATAAGTGTGGTTATGCATTTTCTGAAATTTTTAACAAACAACACAAAACTTGATTTTTAGACATCTAGTTGAAGGAAACTATCATAGGGAATTGCTAGGGAGCTAAACATGCATCAAAACTAGTTTTTCCAAGCCTAAAACAAACATTCAAGCTCACAAACCTGCAACCTATGATCTGAAAATACTCAACTTGTACTTCACTAAACAAAATTCTAATTGGATAGGTGGAGGAATCACATACCGGAGATCAAATGCTCCAAATTTCAGCACAAATGATGGGTTGAACAAGGAAATCCAAAAACTCAAAAATCGCAGCAAGCCATCCTATGGCATCTGCCGTGTTCCCACCACGACACTTCATTCGTGGCTTTAATGGCGGCGGCGTGAGCTTCCATCTTCGCTGCTTCCACCCTCTCCCTCTCCAATGAAATCTTCATGTCTTGCTTCTCCAATATAGCCTTCTTGTTGCCAATGGGGCGCCCGGTGGAGGCGCCGCTGGCTACGATCGGGCCATTGTCGACGCCGTCCTGGTGGAGAGTGAAGCGGAGGTCGTCCCACTTCTTGCAACCTTGTAGCTTCTTGAAGCAATGCATGAAGAGGAAGGCTTTGTCGTCATTTTGATCTTTGAACATGTCGAGGGCCTCAACCAGCTAGCAATACCTGAACACATTAACAATTGATGCAATTATGCAATATGGATGGACATTATCTAATGGACATAGAAAGTACCCAATCCACCATCGTCGTGCCGCTGTCCTGCCGGTTCTTGATCTTCTCATAGTAGCCATGGAACTTGCTACACGTCGCCTTGATGATGTTCCAACGGTGAGAGAGGGCTCCCTCATTCTGGTTCATGTGCATGACGGCGTAGTCACAATAGTTCTTCTTCTCATTGAAGGAATCAACACTGCGTTTGTAGTACTTGCCGGCGGATTGATTGGCGCCGGTAATAGGGCAAAAGGCCACTTGCTTGCACACGTCGATGAGGCATTCATCCTCCAAAGAAGGCCACCTACAGCCACGCGTGCCGGCGACCCACTTCTTCCTCTTCGCCGTCGTGGTCACGCCGATGTCGATCAGCTCCTCCTCGGCCTCCCCCTCCTCCTCATCATCGTCCTCCTCTTCTTCATACTCACCGCCGTCGACGGTTGGCTCGCAGTTCATGAAGCTGCTCAGGATCCCGGCGCTGTCGACCTATGCAACAAATTACCTAATTTGAGTCGCCGCCGGTGCCTACAACTAACATAACACATGAAGAGGAGGAAAACTTACGTCATCGTCGCCCATGGACACGCCGGTCGCGTTGCCGAACACCTCGTGGGAGCCTGTGTTGGCATCGGGGAAGAAGCTGCAGGGTAGACCGGTATTTCAAGAGTCAAAGTTATAACTAAGCTGCCTCTCCTCTGAAGCTCGCTTCGCACAAATATCTGCAGTATGGCTAGCTCCGCGCCCCACAAAATTATGCGAGAAAATAGAGAAATTCCAGCAAAGCTCTTGAAAATCTATGAGAACTGGGAGCAAGGTGAAGATAACAATCAGCTATCACAAGCAACACCTTGAGTGAATGAAACAAAATGAGCATTATTTCTTGACAGAAGATAATATTCGTCTCTATATCTCACATTCACTTTCAGATTCTGAATTAATACTGGTCGATAGAAGAATCCATATCTTCTAAAAATTTGAGCTATGAATCATTCTGAATATGCACCTATAACTTGCTTCTACTTCATATATCGGATGTGTGTTCCTGAATAAGTGATTATTACCTGCATTAAGTTAAGCAAAGAAAATGTATGCATGTTCCTAAATAACTGATTATTACATGTATTAAGGTTAAGAAACAAACATGTGCACAAAGGTAACATAATTAGCCTTTTGTAATAAACAAGTTCATCAAAGTCTACTCCCAGCTCTCAAGACATTGACACCAAATCACCACCACAATAAATCAACTTGCAAGACACCAATTGGGAGAAAACAAAACAAACATCTTAACCATACAACCTCTGAAACAACAAACAATAATTATTTTGAAGATGAAAATAACTGAAAAATCAAAGTAAACTGAAAGGGGCCATGTGTGTCTGTATCCATAGAACGAAATTGATAGGATAAAGGGCGCAAAGCAAGAAACTCATGTTTGTATCTTGTTCTTGTCGCGGATTCTTGTAGACCAGCACATCATTGATCCTTAGATGCCGTTGCTCCCTGTGAACGAAGCCATCGTATCCCCTCGTGCAGGTACATGGCCTATTGCTCCTCGAAGCCTCCGCTCGGGTGACTTCATTGTCGAAGTGGGTACAAATGCGAGGGAACTCGCGCCTTATTGACGCTGTGGAGCTGGAGTAGGAGCACGCAAGGAGATGTGGTGGTGTGGGAATTCTACGATGGTCACGAGGAGAAAGAAGGCTAGCATCAGCACTTGGCTATCGGCTTCTCCTCGCCCAAATAATTGCGATTGAGTAAAATAGTCAGCTGCACATACCCGTTGAGGGAAACATCCATGATTGACGTGACATTTATTGAGGAAATCAACGACAAATTTGGCTATGTTAATTCCTTTACTAATTACTGATGATGGCTTTCCATGGTTAGCAAAATTTACATTGATTGAAAGGAGAACCTAAAAATAAAGATTGATAGCTTTCCTTTTACTCCCGCTCGGAAGGATATGGTACGAAATCGGACGTTAAATGTGAATCAATTTTTGACCGGAAACGTTAAGATTATATTAGACGGTTCAGATGAATGCAAAGTGCAAAGGCAAAGCCAAATTGACGTACCAACTCCAATATAATAGTATAGATTTGCATGGTTAGCAAAATTTACATTGATTGGAAGGAGAACCTAAAAATAAAGATTGATAGCTTGCCTTTTACTCCCGCTCGGAAGGATATGGTACGAAATCGGACGTTAAATGTGAATCAATTTTTGACCGGAAACGTTAAGATTATATTAGACGGTTCAGATGAATGCAAAGTGCAAAGCCAAAGCCAAAGTGACGTACCAACTCCAATATAATAGTATAGATTTGCATGGTTAGCAAAATTTACATTGATTGGAAGGAGAACCTAAAAATAAAGATTGATAGCTTTCCTTTTACTCCCGCTCGGAAGGATATGGTACGAAATCGGACGTTAAATGTGAATCAATTTTTGATCGGAAACATTAAGATTATATTAGACGGTTCAAATGAATGCAAAGTGCAAAGGCAAAGCCAAAGTGACGTACCAACTCCAATATAATATTATAGATAACACATTGAATATTAAATTTTAGGGCATGTCTAGGTCACAAGCGACTGAAACATAATATGTCTCATAAAATTTGTACTCATTAAATTCTCATTTTCAACCTAGTTAAAACTTAGGACGTTACTAGGGAGCAAACATAGGCTGGTTAGTCTAATTGAGCAAACACCCTAATTAAGGAAAATTATCCCTCATGCACACACACGTGCATTTAATTCCATGCGATGGAAATAAAAAAAGTCATAACTCTTAAACCGTGTGTCAGAATAGAATTCCGTTTTCACCGTTGGGGCTCTCGCGACGAGCCCTTCGAAACTAGATCCCATTTGTATATGTTTTGAAAAACTTTTTTTTTTGAAAAGCAACTCTAGTATTGTGGTGAAGCAACTCTAGTGTTGCGGTGAATCAACTTCGTAATAAGAGTTGCTTACACTAGTTTTTGTATTTCGTAGGCAACTTAGTTTCCGAGATGCTACAACACGAGTAAGCAACTTCGTAGTATATTAAAAGAACACCGATAGGAAACTTAGCATCAATGGTATGCAACTTTCCAACAACAATGGACAACTTCAGAATCTATCCGAAATGGGTTGCATTTGGACCAGATGCCATCGAAATGCAACATAGTGAATCTAGGACTACAACTTACATGGAGCCGAAAGCAACTAAGTGATATGAAACCCGCAACTTAGCAGATGCCATCGAAAAGCAACACAGTGAATCTCGAACTAGAACTTACATGGAGACGGAAGCAACTAAGTGGTATGAAAACCGCAACTTAGTTAGATAAAAAACTTAGTAGGATAGAAATTAAAGGTACCATATGACATCGAAAAGCAACACGGTGAATCTGAAACTACAACTTACATGGAGCCGAAAGCAACTAAGTGATATGAAAACCACAACTTAGTTACATAAACAACTTAGTTGGATAGAAATCGAAAGGACTAGGTGCCATCAAAAAACAACACAATGAATCTAGAACTGCAACTTACATGGAGACAAAAGCAACTACGTGATATGAAAAACGCAACTTAGCTAAGAAACTTAGTTGGATAGAAATCAAAAGGACCATATGCCATCGAAAAGCAACACTGTGAATCTAGAACTACAACTTCCATGGAGCCAAAAACAACTAAGTAATATGGAAACCGCAACTTTGTTCGATAGAACTCAAAGGGAGTAGGTTCCATCAAAAAGCAACACATTGAATCAAGAAGTGAATTCATTCATTATCCCACGTAAAGGTAGCTTTGAAACCACATGCTTGCAACCAAAAATGTTCTAACTTTCATGAAACAGAAACACCTGTAGATTCTCATTGTTATGTCATCTCTCTTTGCACAACCCTTTTTATGTACATCCATCTCCTTGGAAAAGTATCTGCAAAAGAGAAATGAAGTTGCAGCAGTTAACATTAAGGTTGATTTCCAACTTGTAGTGAGTTGCAAAAATAGGGAAATATCAGGGAACCACAACTTGAGTACAGTCGTGACTCAACTACGATATTTTGGAAAAGCAACTAATACTTGGGAGAGAGGAAAGGATGCAAAAATTACTTGGGAGAAGAAACAACTAGTGTGATTCTGTAATGCAACCCCTATCAAATATGGAAGCAACTATGTTGGCTAAAAACTACAACTACATGATTTGATCAATCCAACTTTTTATAGAGAGGAAATTATGCAAAAATTACTTTGGAGAAAGAAACAACTAGTGTAATTCTGGACTGCAACCCCAATCAAATCTAGAAGCAACTATGTGGGCTAATAACTACAACTACAAAAGATGAAACAACAATTTAGGGTTCGTGTCAGCTTTCTCTTCCCCTGGAAAAAGTCCATAGCTGAAAAAATCCATGTTGGCCTCGGGCCCTCGGCGAGGAGCCTGAGCTTGGCAACATTTCCATGCTAAGAGCATCCCATCAAATTTGGATTATCGGAGGACGCCGTCACTCCCGTCAAGGATGACCGTTAGGCAGGACGGGGTGACGCCGCTGGCGACGCTGTCCAACGACGGCTTTCCGCCGCCGAGCGGGAGATTCTGGGCACTATCTACTGATTCATCCAATGACGAGGACGCCGTGGTCTCGCCTGAGTCCAGCAGGTCGGATGCTTCGCTCAGGTACGTTTGCAGGACTCCTCCTTGCGATCATCGTCGAGATCTACGAACTAAGAAGGGCAAAATCGTGGAGCGGCGGAAGCTACGTAGATGGGCAGCGCAGGAGCTGGCCCTTACGCCGTCACCGCTCCGATCATCGCCGGTATGTTTTCGATCCCCTATCCCTCAGATCAAGCTCCCGGTTCTGACGCCGACGGTTTTTTCCTTGGCTGAGGCTTTCCGGGAGGCTGAATGGACGCTGGTCCAACGTAAGAAAAGGAGAACCCATCCTGTTCGTCGACGAAGATCACCGCCACAAGGGCATAGACATAGATCTTTGTCTGATCGCCTCAATTTTTTGATCATCGTTTTAGATCTCAGTTGGCTCAAGAGCCAGTGTCGGACCCTGTTGGCTTTGATTCCTTGAATCTCGGCTCTGATCATGATGTTCAATTTTCAAACTGTCCTGTGCAGAACGGGTACAAGGCCTAGAATCAAATTTCGTTTTTCCGCATGAATTTTGGCCACAAGGGCCGGGCCTACAGCCTACCAAATAATAGGATTAAGGGCACAAGGCCTAACCATTTTGTTGTGTCTAGGGTTTTAGTGTTACGTGCGGTTTTGACCCCTGAATCCTATCAATCTTTCCCTCCTGTCTCCTCCGTGGCGGCTCATCTAGTCGTCTCGGCGATCATGGCAGCGCGAGGAGGGAGGAACTTGGGTAACCAGCCTTTCAACAATAATAGTAATCAGTTTTTCGACTCTACTCCTGGGGGATCGGGGCAGCAGTATGCTCGTCAGCAGTACCAGTATGGGGAGGTTCCTCCAAGCCAAGGCTTTGAGCAGAACCAAGGTCAGCAGCAGCAGTTTGCCGGGGGTTTCGCCGGTGGGAATGGAGGTAACTTTAATCCTCATTTGGCTTCTAGGGGCGGTTTTGCTGGTCGTGGTGGTGGGGTGACACAAGGTTACCCGCCCCAAAACCAACGTCATGATTTCCAGCAACAATTCCAACATGGTGATAACAGTGCCAATGCTTCAGATAATTTTGGTACTAATTTTAATGGTCAGAATCAGTTTAATGGGTCAGGTTTTAGTGGGAACTTTGGAAATTTTGAGGAAGGCTTTAATGATGGTGCTGGTATGCAGAATCACAATCTAGGAAATTTTAACTCTAGTGCCAATCAAGGTTTCCGCCGTCCTTATGAGCAGCAGAATTATGGTAGAGGCCGGACTTCAGGTCGTTTCAACAGCCATGGCTCTTTTAATGGTAGAAATCCTAAGGTTGTTCAGAATGAGATTGCACCAAATGCTCAAGTTGGTTCGTTTAATCTGAATGCTAATGTGTCGGCTACAAATAATACTAAGCAAGTGACAAATTCTGATGGAGGGGCAGTGGCTACTACAAGTGGAACTACATCTGTTATGAAGAATAAATTACCTGGGGGACCTCTCTGTTTCAGATGTCATACTAAGGGGCATGTTGCTACTGAATGCACTGCTATTTTGTGTATTTATTGTGATTCTCCTAAACATGCCGACAAGGATTGTGTGCTGCCAACTTTGCCTAAACCAACGGCAGTGTTGTATGGTAAGTGTAGAGAGGGTCTGCATTTTTATGACGTCCCTCAGAACACAGAGATCAAATTGAAAAATGATAGTGGTAAAGTGGGCCGTGTGAGAATTACAGGTGGGCATATGAGCACACAACAACTTCTTATGGAGCTTGAGTGGTTGGTCCGTGGTGATCACCAGTGGGATATCACACCAGTAGATAATGATTTTCGGGTTGTCTTCCCAACAACGGCTGATCTAATTAGATTAAGGCGACTTAAACCTGTTGATGTGCAAGGTACCTCAATTACCATGCATTTTGAGGATTGGACATCTAGGAGACTGGATAAATGGGGTTTCTTTGATGTGTGGATCAGAGTTTTAGGGTGCCCAGACACTCTATGCAGAGATTATCTAGGCCTTTTTGCTGTTGGGTATTTGGTTGGTAAGGTAAAGGAAGTTGACATGAAATTCACCCGAGAACATAATATTGCCCGTATGCGCGTTGATTGTGTTAATCCGAGATTGATTTCAAGGTACTTGGATCATTCTTATGATGGAGAAGGTTTTGGGATTGAGTTACATGTGGAGGCACTGGATGGTACGGTGGTTCCTGCGGGATTTGCTGATCACGAGAACGATGATGCTGATGACAATACTAATAAAGGGGAGGACGGTGATCATAATGATAAAACGAAAGGAACTGAAAAACCAGCTGAATCGGAGCAGTCCAAGGACAATGTTGGGGAGGAACAACAAAATGAGATTAGTAAAGTAGACGAGATGACTGAGGATGCTGAGAATGTGCACAGCCAGCTGAGTGGAGTGATCATCGCTAAACATTTAACGAGTTCAATAGGCTGCATCCAGTTTGGGTCTGTCGACAGAATCAGTAAGAAGCCAAGTGCTTTATCCCCGGCTACACTTGACTGTAAATCGGCTCCGGCCAAGAGTTGGTATCAAATGGTTCTGGAGGACGAAGAGGAGGCAGATGGCTCTCTTAATCAGGCGCTTATCGCTGCAGATGCTAGTCTCACGGCAGTAAAGTTGCCCATATCGCTGCCGCGGCAGGCTGAACAGCAGGCTGAACCCCTGTCGAACGGACAGTCCGGGCCTGCGCGAATGCAACGCGTTTCTGGACCGGCGGCAGCAGTATGTCCCGCGACAGAAAATCTTCCCTTATCGCTGCCGCGGCAGGAGACTGGTTCCACGCAGTTGCAACGCGATTCTGGACCGGCGGCAGCTGCAAGTCCCGCGACAGAAAATTGTCCCATTTCGCTGCCGCGGCAGGAGACCGGGACAGAAATTCTTTGTGAACCCTTGCCGCCCGTGCTTTTCAGTTCGCCTCTGCATGGTACCGTCCGTGAAGACTGTTCTGTTCCCGACTCAAATTTGATGGTTTCTCCTCGCTCATTGCAGGGAGACTTTTGTGGTGATGTTTCTTCTCTTTCTAGTGCTTGTAATGATCCTTCTACATGTGTCAATTCTAATGTACATATGCATTTTTCTTCAGAATATCCTACAACTCCACAAGGGAGGGGTTCTTCACCTGTTGCTCGCTTGATCTCATCGCCTATAGTGTCACCAAACCTAAATGATGCCACAAGGGGTACAGGGGTTTATCTTGGTGGGAGGTATTCCAAGGAGAAGGTCATTGACTTCGGTGGGATTCCAGCAGCTCAAGTTTTTGGGATTCGCACAAGTGAGTGCCTAAGGGCTCAGCCTAATGCTGATTTGCCTCAACTGGAACGGGCAATGCTTAATGCGCAGGCTAAGGATGACATCCTATATTCAGGTACCAAAATACCATCTAAATATACCTTTGCGTCTATTCCTAATGATGTTGTAGCTGCTAGAGCTTCCAAACTTGGCATTTCTTTGGGGGGATTCAACTAGTTCTATTTCACATTCTATTGATTCGCTAAAGGAGATTGATCTGAATAGGACGCTAATTATGTTAAAACATAAAAAAGAGACTTTGGACAAACAAAAAGAGGACAACACTAGCTTAATTTTGCAAAAGGCGAATAGTCTTAGCTCCGACTTGATAGATGATGATAAAGAAGTTTTTGAAGGTCACAAGGACCTAAATCTCAAGGTTTCTAAGCCTATCAAAATTCATAAGCGTAAGGTTACTGACTTGAATGTCTAGCGTCGGTGTAGTGCAAGACTTAAAAACAAAACTAATAAGTAGTTTGTTCAAGATGAAAGGAGGCTTCTGGAATAGTGATGGTTTTAGAGACTCAGCTAAACATTCTTTTGTTCATGAGACTATTCGAGATTTAAAGCTTGATTTTTTTGCGATTATTGAGATGGCTAAGGAAAAATTCTCAGTACCTTTTTTAAATCATCTTTCTAGGGGCTTAGATTATGTTTGGTACTGCTTACCTCCACAAGGGAGATCTGGCGATATTTTGGTAGGTTTAAATAGGGAAACGCTTCAAGTTCAAAATGTGGTTAACGGGAATCATTGTGTTAATTTTCACATAAGATCAAAATCGAACGGTTTTGAATGGTCCTTAATTCCGGTTTATGGAGCTGCTCAAGATGAGCTTAAACCTGAGTTTTTAGCGGAGTTAGTCAGAATTTGTGAAGTGGAACATAGACCGATGCTTATTGGAGGGGATTTTAATATTATGCGTAGGCAAGAGGATAAAAATAAAGATAATTTTAACTCTCGCTGGCCGTTTGTCTTTAATGCTATCATTGAGAGTCTTGATCTTCGTGAGATTGCTCTCTCGGGGAGGCAGTTTACATGGGCGAATCGCAGAGACTCACCTACTTATGAGAAGCTAGATAGGGTTTTAGCAAGCGTTGAGTGGGAGCAGAAGTTCCCCCTTGTCAGTATTTGTGCTTTGCCGCGTGCAGAGTCTGATCATACCCCCCTTATCCTTGATTCTGGGGAACAATCTCACCTTGGAAACAAAGCCCATTTTTCCTTTGAGCTAGCTTGGTTGCGCCATGAGGGTTTCGCTGATATTATTGCTAGAGAGTGGAATGCTGTAGCTAGAGGTAGGAATCCTATGGAAGTCTGGCAAAATAAAATTAGACATCTAAGAAGTTATTTGCGTGGTTGGGAAAAAAATATAAGTAGTAATTACAAGAAGGAGAAGGAGAGACTACTAAATTTGATTGACTTTCTTGATAAAAAGGCTGAAGTGTCACCTCTTTCTGATTCGGAACGTACTGAACTTAGGGTTGCTACTGATAGTTTAGCTAAGCTTCGGAGAGATGAGGAGTCTAAATGGGCGCAAAGAGCTAAGGTTAAATATATTCAGGAAGGAGGTGACAATACCAAGTACTTTCACTTAATTGCTAATGGTAAGCATAGGAAGAAAAAAATATTTCAATTAGAACAAGAAGAAGGCACTATTGTGGGTCAGGAAAATCTAAAATGTTATACTTCAGAATATTACAAGAATCTTTTTGGTCCGCCCAACTATAACTCTTTTAGTTTGAGAGAATCGGACAAGGCCGATATTCCTCAATTGTCTGTGGAGGAGAATAATATTCTCATCGCCGACTTTTCTGAAAAAGAGATTTATGAAGCCATCATGCAAATGGAGAAGAACAAAGCTCCAGGACCCGATGGGTTCCCTGTAGAATTTTATCAAGTGTTTTGGGACATAATTAAGAAGGACTTGCTGGCCATGTTTTTGGCATTTCAAGCAGGAGACCTTCCTTTATTTCATCTAAACTTTGGAACAATCATTTTACTTCCTAAGAAAGAAAATGCTGTTCAAATTCAGCAATATAGACCTATTTGTCTACTAAATGTAAGCTTCAAAATTTTCACTAAAGTGGGTACGAATCGAGTTACGGGGGTCGCACACAAGGTGATTAGACCAACGCAGACAGCCTTTATGCCTGGGCGTCATATTTTGGAGGGGGTAGTCGTTCTCCACGAAACCATTCATGAGCTTCATAAGAATAAAATGAATGGAGTCCTCTTAAAAATTGATTTTGAAAAAGCATATGATAAGGTAAACTGGGATTTTTTGCAGCAGGTTATGCGAATGAAAGGTTTTCATCCAAAGTGGTGTAAATGGATTAATGAGTTTGTGAGTAGAGGAAGTGTAGGTATTAGAATAAATGAAGATATTGGTCATTATTTTCAAACAAAAAAGGGTCTTCGACAGGGGGATCCTCTATCACCTATTCTTTTCAACATTGTTGCGGATATGCTTGCCATTATTATTAATAGAGCTAAAGAAGATGAACAAGTCACCGGTCTTATTCCTCATTTAGTTGAGGGTGGTGTTTCTGTTCTACAGTACGCTGATGATACCATTATCTTCATGGACCATGACTTAGAAAAAGCTTTAAATATGAAACTAATTTTGTGTATGTTCGAACAATTATCTGGGTTGAAAATTAACTTCCACAAAAGTGAACTTTTCTGTTTTGGTGATGCCAAGGGTGCAGAGGAGGATTATCGTATTCTCTTTGGGTGTGATATTGGGGCTTTTCCGTTTAAGTACTTGGGGATACCAATTCACTTCAGAAAACTAAGAAATGGTGAATGGAAACCAATCGAGGATAGATTCGAGAGAAAGTTGAGTAGTTGGATAGGTAAATTGCTGTCTTATGGTGACCGGCTGATTCTTATAAATTCGGTCTTAACAAGCCTGCCTATGTTCATGCTTTCCTTTTTTGAAATACCCATAGGGGTTAGAAAAAGGTTAGACTTTTATAGATCTCGTTTTTTTTGGCAAAGTGATGGTCACAAAAGGAAGTATAGACTTGCTAAGTGGAACATTATTTGCAGACCTAAGGATCAAGGGGGTTTAGGAATTGAAGTTCTGGAAATCAAAAATAAATGTTTACTCAGTAAGTGGTTGTTTAAACTTTTGAATGAACAAGGGGTTTGGCAAGAGTTACTTCGTAATAAATATTTGCACTCTAAGACTCTTTCTCAAGTTGAGGTTAAACATTCAGATTCTCCTTTCTGGAAAGGGTTAATGAAAGTAAAGAATGATTTCTTCATTAGAGGGTCTTTTATAGTAGGTAATGGCACCTCAACCAGATTTTGGGAAGATTCTTGGCTTGGGAATGCTCCTCTTTCCCAGCAATACTCAGATTTATACAACATAGCAAACAACAAGAATGCTACGATAGCAGAGGTTCTAGGTTCCACACCTATAAACATTTCCTTTAGGCGCAATCTTACTCCTAACAAGTGGGTTCTTTGGCTTCACCTTCTGGAAAGATTAATGGACGTGCATCTTTCTCATGAAGATGATGTTTTCAGGTGGAATTTATCTACCTCTGGTCAATTTACTGTTAAATCTATGTACATTGATCTTTTAGATGATCATACTAAATTTCTGAAAAAATATATTTGGAAGATTAAGGTTCCCTTAAAAATCAAGATTTTTATGTGGTTCTTGCATCGAAAAGTGATACTCACTAAAGATAATTTGGCAAAGAGAAGCTGGACGGGTTGTCAATCTTGTGTTTTCTGTGAGGCTAATGAATCTATACAGCATTTGTTTTTTCATTGCCCTTTATCTAAGATTGTTTGGCGCATTATTTTTGTGACTTTTGGTTTATCTCCCCCGGCAAATGTTACTAACCTTTTTGGGAATTGGTTAAGCGGTATTCCGAAGAAGGATGTGGGTCTGATTCGAGTGGGAGCGTGCGCTATCTTTTGGGCAATTTGGAATGTACGTAATGACTTAGTGTTTAACAAAAAGAAGTCTTATTCTTTCTTGCAGGTTATCCCTATGGTTGTTCATTGGATCCGTACGTGGTCCTATCTCCAAGCCGAGGATCAGAGGGATGCCATGGAGTCTGGGTGCAGCCGACTGGAGACGGTCGCACGGGATTTCTACAGCCGGTTCGGCTGGCGGCTTGATCTTAGAATCACTGCAGTCTGATCTTGTTTTTGGCTCCCTTTCTCTTATAGACTTAAGTGAATCCTGGATTTGTAATAAGTTGAGACATTGTGACTATGCTGTAATCTGAATAAAGTAATAAAATGGCCATATGCATCACTTTGATGCAGAGGCCGGGGTCCCCTTTTTCTAAAAAAATGATTTGATCAATTCAATTTTTTTCTAAAGAGAGTAAATGATTCAAAAATTACTTGGCAGAAGAAACAACTAGTATAGTTCTGGACTGCAACCCCTATCAAATCTGGAAGCAACTATGTGAACTCATAGCTACAACTACATAATTTGATTTCTTCAACTTTAGTTTGAAAAAGGATGAGGGGTACTGTTAATTATTGCGATGGAAGCAACTACTGCAATTCTATATTGCAACTTATATGATATCTGGATGCAACTATGTGAGCTCATTACTACAACTACATGAACTGATTACTTCCACTTAGTTTGAAAAAAGATGAGGGGTGCACAAATTACTGGGAACAAAGCAACTACTGTTATTCTGTACTGCAACCCCTATCAAAACTGTTATACGCATACTGAAACTGTTTGAGTGTTTGCATGTTCAGTCCTGACCTTGAATTCATGGTTATTCTTCAGTTTAGAGTGCAGCACGAGATGCACATTCAGTCAGACCCATTAGTTCAACAACACACCACAAAAAGTACATCAAATGAGATACAAAAGTGAAGCTTCAGTGACGTGTAGGTTTTGCAATGGTAACAAACAGACTAGTGATGGATCTGTGAATGATTCACTCTTTTCCCAACTTCAGTTATGATGCAGCAACTAAGCTCAAAAAGTGATACAACTCAATACATGAGCGTATACAACTACACCAGTAACGAAAATATTGGGGCTGCTGTATACAACTACAGTCGACATGCAACTATGCGTGTTTCAGCTACTACCCACTTGGGAAATGGATGCAACTAGAATCAACAGCTGCTGCAACTGAACATATGTACTAGACAAATACAAAACTCAACATAAACACGTATGGGTCCTATAATGCACTAAGGTTATCAGCTGGTAGTTGTGTGGTACAAAACTGAAACTCCATAAGAGTCAGTTGCTGCTTAAATCTATGTCAAAGGGCAATGATAATGCACACACATGCTGCTGCAACTGCCAACTAGTGATACCCTAGTGATCAAATCAAAAGCAAAGTAATATGGTGCCAATAAAACACACCCTAACACAGTAATAAGGACGAGCTCGTGGCCTCATGGAGCGCTTCCTTGCCGGGCGGGCGGCGGCGACCGGAGACCGGGTCGGGAGTCCATACTTGGCGTCGCCGAGGTCAGGATACGTTTTCGTGAGGAGAGCACTGGTCAAACAGAAGGAGCACATTACAACCACGCATGGAGCAATCATGATGAAATATATACCATAGCAGTTAGCATGACAGATAGATAGCAGTCTAGACCAAACAGAACAAGCGCATTATCATCATGCTTGTGGAGCAACTAGTCATCAGCATGGTACACATAGAAGTTAACAAGATAGCTAGCAGCCTGTTACATTTGGCGAGCAGAGCTCCGACCAAACAGGACAAACACATTATCATCATGCTTGTGGAGCAACTAGTCATCAGCATGATACACGTAGCAGTTAACAAGATAGCTAGCAGCCTGTTACAATTAGCGAGCAGAGCACCGACCAAACAGGACAAACACATTATCACCATGCTTATGCAGCAACTAGTCAGTAGTCACCGGCATTACACATAGCAGTAAACATGACAGATGGCATGATACATATAGCACCTTTAAACATGATAGATAGCAGAGCACCGATCAAACATAGCAGTAAACGCATTATCATCACGCAAGCAACAACTAGTCACTTGGTACAGTAGACAAGGCGCCGGTTCAAATCTAGTAGTAACACAGGTATAGCAGCAGGGGGGAGAAAGAAGGAAGGAGAGCGTCTCACCGGTCGGTCTTGCCTGCGGCGTTCTGCAGCGCCTGGATGTACTTCTTGTAGTACTCGCGGTAGAATCGCTGCATCTCGCGCGCGTCGCTCTGGTGCATCCTCCCCTTGAGCGTGGGGTCGTTCTCCTGCAGAACAGAAACGGTCGGCAAGCAAATCAAACATCTCTCGTTTCCTCGGATTTCAACCAACCTCCAGAACTGGTAGTTTGGGGGAAAGTAGAGGACAAGAAGTGTTACCCTCTCGAGCCTCTGCAGGAGCGCCGTCTTGAACTAGCGGACCCCGCGGCCGCTGGAGGTCGGGTCGAGCCGGTGCGCCTTCTCGAACGCGTAGAAACGGCCTGGAGCACACACGGAGCCATGGAGGAACGCACGCAATGAGCGAACAACGATGATGATTCACGATTCCCCACGGCCGAAGCGAATCGAAGGGGTCTTACAGAGGTACGTGACGCGCGGGTTTCCTGCCTCGACCTCGTTGGCGACCCGGAGGATGGGCGCGATCTCGACGAGCGAGGAGGGGACCACCTCGCTGTCGAAGATGGACTCCCCCATGTGGCCCACCGTCTGGCTCCGCAGCAGCCTCCTGCCCCCGCCCCCCGACGAGGGCCCCGCCGGCGAGGAGAAGTCCGGCCTACGCCCCCTGGCGCCCCCTCAAATCCCTGCGCACAAACCGGAAAGGTCAGAACGGGGAAATCAGCGGCCGTAATAATGTGGGGGCGAGCGAGGAGGCTGGGACGGGGGGTTCCTGGGTGGGAAACCCTAGGTCGGGCCGGCGGTGAGGCGCTGGCGCGGCGGAGGGGGATGGGGGCGGTAGGAGTGGGAGTGGTCGGAGGTGGGTGGGACTGGAGGTAGGAATGGCCTGAATCCTGGAGATTGAGAGAGACACGGGCATGTGGCGTGGGCCATCCTTGCACGTCGCTGTCCGCCGTTGTCGGAACGGAGCGGGTCGCGCCGCTTGATCACGCGCATCCGACGGCTCACGAGCGTCCGCTCGTTCGAACAAACCAGCCAGCGTGCGCTGTTTAGCAATTGGGTAAAACTTATTACATTCTCACACTGCACAAATTGCGAGGCAAAATCCAAATGTTAAAAAACAGGCACCTGATTTCTAGCCATCCGTAAATTTTAATCGGCAATTAGTATCAAATCCGAGGAAAGTAGCGTTTCTTACTAGCGACTCAGGTTATTTTCCGGATCATCGGACGCGGCTAACTAATCCAACGTCACAAAAGGATCCCGATCCAGAGAGCGCTTCCCATTTTGTTGCAAATAAAAAAATAACAAGAAACAAGATCTCTTCTTCCCAATAAAATCTGGAATTCATTTTAAAATACAATAGAGAAATCAACGTAATTAGCATTAGTTGACAGAAAATTAATTGGCATTTAATGCAGAATCCCCTATCATATCACAATAGATATAGCCAGCTGAGATTTTCGTCTATCGTATCACAATAGATTAATGCCTATCATATCACAATAAATTAATGCAGAAAATTAATTGGCAATTAATGCAGCAGATATGTCTGGCACATATCGTATCACAATCATATCTTTGACATTATTCTGGTCTCATCTTCCGCTGCTATGTCGTAGCCTATTTGGATGTGCATCAATTGTACACCCTCGCTTACTAGCCTTTGTGCCTGTTTATTCTCCAAGACATGGGAGTCCTCAAGGTGCAAATTCTACTATGCATGCTACTGCTCACGTCGCTTCTTTTTGTTCCCGGTAAGCGACGTCTGGAAATTTCATACTCAATGCATTGTCTTTACACTATTTGTGCGTTTGCCACTCATATAGGAAGACCAAGGCACTCTCTCAGTCCATTATCTATTGATTTGCCACTCATATATTAACTTCTTGCTCCATTACACATCTATCTATTTTGCTTTTGTGGATCATTGCAGAACCTGATATTTTTTTTCATACACCATATTATGGTGGTTGTTTTGTAGGATCGGAAGCCGGGATCTGCAAAGAAAAGAGCGAGACCTATCACGAGTATCCATGCTATTACGATGCATGTTTTGAGGCCTGTCAGAAGGAGGGATTTACCCAGGGGGGATGCACCGTGGTCAGCTATAGACCACCTGTAGGGATGTGTTTCTGTCAAAGAGAATGTTGAACAAAAGCACGTAGCACCTGTCGTAATATGTGTGGTGTATCAAATAATATGGCTCAGTAGTACACTGAGTTGACAATGGTCAATACCTGAAGTTAAGGCTTTAATTTACCAAATATTTCTTGAGCGTTTTTCGCGTGTTTTTTTAGCCATTGATTATGACACAATTTATTTCAGCCGTTAACTAAAACACGATGAAGTCTACCGTTACGTGACTCTACCAATCTCGATAAAAATTCTCTGCGACAAGGCCGCAGCACACATCCCAAAGAGCCTCATAATCTCCCTTATCAGTACATCTTATTTATTTATTTTGTGAAGGAAGTACATCTTATATCTTCTTATATGTACTAATTGGATGCACAGTAAAAGATTCCACGTTAATCCTAGAGATTAAGAATTTTTATCCCTCCGATCTAGACGCAATCTGTCTAAAGCCGTCGGATTTACGTAGGCGTGACCCTCCGACGCTATCACGTGGTGATGAGTTCGAATCACGTAACATCCTTGAATTAATTCGTGTCATCCCATATTAAAAAAATATCGTGTCGTCTGGACCCAAGGATGGTAAACGTATCAGGCCCCACGAGCTGTATTTTTTCCGAGTCGCCGCATCTTAGAAGAACACTAAGCTCGGGAAGTTCTGGGAAGTTGTCGTTGACCCACGTGTTGAGATTTGGTTTGTGCAGCTGAGTTGGAATCTTCCTTATGTATATTTCTTCCCGTAACGCAAGGGGATTTCTGTTCCTGCAGTCCTGCAACGACCCCTATCCTGCATGCAAGGCTACAACTCCGTTTCTTGCCGCCACGGCCGCAGCCGATTTCTGCGAGTTGCGTCTGTAACGGATCTGTGACTTCCCCTTTTTTTTTCTCTCAGTGTCACCGGTCCTTTTCATTCATGTGTCTTTTTGAATTGCGTAGATTGTGCGCCTCCTCTCTGATCCGATACCAATTTTGCGAAGTCAGATATGTCGACTCTGTCGAGTCGAGAAAGAGTTCCGCATACGTGTGGTTCCTCTTATTACCCAAGCGCATCGTGCCACCTCTATATGCTATTGATACCGCAAGACAGAAAAAAAACTGCATTCCAATGAGAACCCTTGCAAATGAGTTTGCATTGCTAGCTGTATTTATGCTCATGTAGTTGACAGCATGATTCTATAATTCCTGTCCCAATTGGAATTGGAAAATACATGCTTAAAAATTATATCTATGCTGTTTCAAACCAAACTGGAAAGCACACACGATTCAGTTATATAGGGTTTTCAGCAAGATTAATGTCTCGGTCCCAACCAAATACTACTTTATAGATTTGATTTCTCTAGAATCAGAGCATGTTAATTGTACCTTGCAGGACAATTCAACTGATGCATTGATTTTTCTATGTGCATTACAGACATTCGACGAAATGCCAGAGTGACAAAACTAATGTATGTATGTTTCCGTTCTATGCAGGTAGTAGCACACATTGGACAATTGAAACGTCAAGTTATGCTTTGAGTTGGAAACTCTTGCACTAAGTTTGCATTATGATATCCTTTTACTTAAATGACGGTGAAAATTTTATTAGGCATTGCGCATGATGGATTAATCATCTTGCATACTTATGTATTCAAATAGACTTTATATCCTCAAAGTATGCCTTGAGTAATGGAGACACACAGTATTATCGATGAGTTTGAGCAGGTCAGAAACCTCTAGATGCCTGCTTCACATCTTTATGAATACCAGCCATGGAGCAAGTGATTTTCTGTTGTTCATATAAATATCATCATACATGTCCCCAAAACAAGTTTAACTGAATATGTTTTACGTTTTCTGAATAGTTAGATTTTTCTTAATTAGGTACATTTGGTTATTTTTCCGATGTCTGAAATCCATATCCTAATCCAATTTATCGTACATATGTTTTTGTTCCTAATATACTAATTCTTTTTTTGTTGGCATTCTGATTCGACACGCTATTTTAGATGGCTTCTTTCTAACACCATTCCATACGTTCTACATCTTATCGGATCCTGAAATATTTTAGGTAAAGTTCCCATCGAAGTATATGCTTTCCTTGTTGTAGTTCGATAGGGCTGTACCATGATAACAGCTTCCTTATATGGGACTTCGACGAATTAATTTTTTTATCTACCATCCTCTGAAATGCGTCTATTGGGATACATGATGCAGCTTTAATTTGAAATAAGATGAAGTTCTGTTTTCCCTTTGTGACGAAGGTTTGTACTTTCTTTCATCCAGGTTTCGATCACGCTGAAGTATCACCTCCAGAAGAATTCAAAGTGCTGAAACATGTTGGAAAATAATGCTGGTGCCTGGTGGCGGTTCCCTGTCCAGCTTAGTTGTGGTATAAGCGTTCCCTTCTTTTCTGTATTCCATCATGTACAGTTTGTGTTTACCTGATTATTATGCAAAATTCTTTTTGTTTGTTCAGAAATATGACCAAGAGGCTAAAGATCCTTATCTGAGCAGCGCACTAGCTACTCTGCTTTGGGATCTTAACCTTCTGCAATATGATTTACAATGTCAATACTGCTGCATAGAAGTGTCACATTAGCGCATGAGTTTAGGCAAGCAAGATGGCCTACTTATCCGAAGTTTGTAATGATGAATAAACAGTTGTCAACTATTAATTACATTAATGGGCTGCATTTGCGCAATGTTTAATTCTTCTTTTAAAATTTATTACGCAACATTTAGTTCTACTTCTAATCTTTATATTGCCATATCTGCTTGAGAAAAAGGGGCAATGAAATCCAGTGTGAGCACTTACGTTACTGAAATTACTGGCATCTATCTATTTTGTAAATATAGTTGCTGCATATTTAGTGTTTTCTTCTGTTACTTATCTTCCATGTAATCTGAACAGATATCAAATGTTCAATATTTGGTACATAAGTGGCATGGCATCTGAGAGGCTTCAGGATGTTATGCTCCATTTACGTCAGGATGTGAGAGTTTTACACAAAAGTTTCTCCAGTTCAATTGGTAATGACTATCTTTTGTATTTTGATATTCCATCAATCAAAATTCAGAAGGTTTACCTCTGAGAGGCCTCTACCTGAGATAAACAATTTCTAAGTGGGTTAATATTTGCTTACCAAGCAAAATTGATGGATGTACAACGAATTAGAAACCAAGTCTTTTCTTCCAAAGTTATTATTAGAGGCCAGTTCTCTCCGAAAGTACAGTACAGTCGATGGCTTACGTACTATTATTATAGGCATTTCCTGCACCATGATCTGAGTAGTTGCTCTCTTTTTAAAGGTCATAATCTGTTCAGCTATTTGCCTTTTCTAAGATCAAAACGCTACATGCTGTTGTTATAGCTGTTTTCTTGCATAGTGAGCTTTGACCATTTTTTTCTAAGGTCATAATGTGTTTAGCTAAATGTTACGGGAAAAGGGGTATCGTTATAAGTTCACCTCTTTAGTAGGTTTGTTAGATGCCTCATAATTTCTAAGTTTGTTTCAACATAACAATCAGGTATAGAATTATGAAACCAAGGCTCGGCTCTACATGAATGACATAATCATGTCATCACAAGAATAAAAATGTTCGTCTGATCTCTATATGATCCCACTCATTCTTTTTGTAACAACAAGGTGATTCATGCAATGGTGTACATGTCGAATGAAGGAGCATAGTGATTATTCTTTTTCTCTTCGAGGCAACCTCTCAAACTCAAATAAAGTAACTTGGTTGGATTGTAGTGAAAATATTGTGTGACGCAGCTATCAAACTACTATTAGAATTTGAGGTTGATAAGAAATTCACGGTCAAAAAATTATGCTCTTGGAACGAATTGGTTTGTCTACATGTTCTGGATGAATATAGGAACTCAGAAACAAAGAGTGGAAAGTGACTACATGGAGCATGGTGTGGATTATGTTTACTAAATTTTCCAGTTCCTCCAGTGATAAAGTCTCTAGACAATACATTTGCTCGATAGATGGAACATGGATTAGCATGTCCACTTGCAGCCCATTTTCTGTCTTTCCTCTCTATTGTAGAATCATTTTGGTGATAGCATGTTGTTACAACCCAGTTGAGGTATATAATAGTGCACTCTCCTCTTTTTCTCATCTCCATAATTTTTAGAATTCTATAAATACGGTTAGTGTTGAACTATTCGTCCTTGTTGTAATTTTTTCCCTTTTCTCTTCAATACTAGGAGCATGGATAAAAGAGTTGATGGGATGGTATCCTCGCAAACTAGATACAAAGTATTTCACATAAAATGACTTATTCCTACCTTCTTAGCCTGAAACTTTTTGTGTGTTGTCTCACATCGGATTTTTTTTTAATACAAATGAGTTTTTTACAAAGATCACATTGCTGGTTGCAAGCTTCTTATTTGTTTTTATAGTGCTAATTATCTTCTCCCCCAAGGTGTAACACCCCACCTTTCCTATGCTTGTGTGGCAAAGTTCTGGATAGCAAAAATAAAGGGGAACAAAAACTTTTTGAGTTGCTTGTGTGTCATGCTCTTGACTGGATTGCTTGACTAATCTAATAGCTGGTGTGACTTGTTCCTGATTGAAATATTTGCTTGACTTGATTTGTTTGAGTGACTAGTTTACATAGTAATGTTTGTAGTAATTGAACCAACCATCTCACCGTCTCTAGAAAACAAGTATGCTATGGCCACCCTTGAATTATCTTAAACCCCTCCTTTCAAGAGCATTGAAAATCTTTATTTCAAAAGCACAAGGACCTTCATTTTGGTTTTGTCTCAGGACTAAAAATCTTTTTGAAATGACCTTCTTAAAATTCTTCTTTCCAATATATTTTAACTAAGGACACCTCAGACCTTAGTAGCTTAAAATGGTTTCCCCAAAACTATTTCTCTTAAAAATAGGTTCAGCAAATGAGTCACCCTCATTCTGGTGTGACCTTGCAAAAACATTTCCAAAGGATTTCATCAGTTTGATTTCTTTGAAAATAAAATGGAATGATCCATATTCACTTTCTATTTCCAAACATGGATCATTCAACCCTTCTTGAAAACTCCCTTTATTTTCAAAATATTCCAAACTCTCTTATTTGTCTTCTTAAAAATAATGGCCATATGCATTTAAACACAATATTAGGAGTATTTGATCTCTGATCAAATACCCATGGCAATGCCATGTTGTGTATACACTTCAATGAATCTATCTCTGAATCTATCTCTCTACTTCTCAATCACCCTGCTCCAAGATCCTCATGGTGATTCTACCTTATTATCTGGAGGCATTGACTTCAATCTGGTGTCTGCTAATCACCTTCCCATCTAAGGCCCTCACCCAGATCATTAGTTTGGTTATGCTTGTTGAATTGCTTGTGTGCATGACTTAAGCCATTGGCTTGAGTAATTTGGTGTTGCTTGCATAACTTCAATGACTGTCCTGATTCCCAATTAATGCTTGTTTGTTAATTAAGGCTTAGACTTAGTTCTTGCTTAGGAGCACATTAGTGCTGTTTGTGTGACCTAAGTATAATGTGTTGCATTGTCTTGCTGTGCATTTTGTCATTTTTGTGCACCTTTGATGACTCTCTCTCAAAACCCTAGATGCTAAAAATATTTCCAAGGCAAGTCCCTGGATCAAGTTCTTTAAAGTTCTCATCTCTTCAAAAATCTATTTTAGCTGATCCACTATTTAAACCCTGCTTGTCTCAAAGGTATTTTAAAAACTTCAAGTGGGCAATGTGGGATTTATTAATCCAATACAAACATTTCCACATTGATGGTCCAAAATGCTAGCTACTATCTTTATCTCGTGATTTATATTTGAGGGGTTCAAAATAACACCTTAGGTGGATGAGGGCTACTAATCTCAAATATCAAAAATCACAATCTTCTCTTGGTCTAATTTTTTTTTTCAAAGTGCATCCATCATACCTTGCATTTCTAGTTGACCTAAGTCAACTACCCCACTTGTTTGAATTTGAATAATTCAAATATGGTCATGAGACCATGAAAACTTCACCACTCACTTTGGTGTAATCTTTGCACTTCAGAGATGCTCCATATCACCTCTTAACTGAAGCCAAGACGAACTCATCACAAGTTTGTGATTTAGCCGATTTTCAGGAAGTGGTCTATGTGATCATATTTTTCCCTGACTTTGGCCATGATTAATTCCGTGATCCTTGTCCAATAAAATCATCCGAGAAATTATTGTTGGAGGTGGATTGCTCCTCTTCAATATTCATGTTGATCTCTTCCCCAAAATCTTTCTAGTTCGACCTGTAGAAAATCGGCAAATGGTGTTCGCCAGCTTTTTAATTTAGACATTCAGTTAAGTGTCTGCTGATCAGTATTTTCTCTCAAATTTCCCCTCATTTTCTCTCTGACCTTTGCCCTATCTAATCATCCAAAAAAATCTACTTGGAGCTCGATTGTCCGTCTCCAACTTTGGTTTGGTAGTTTCCCCAAAATCCTACTGCCTCGACTTTTATAAATTCGAGAAGAGGTGCCCGATGGATTTTCTGAAAGTGTTTAAAAAATTCAGAAGGGATCTTAACAACGGTATTTTTCCCCAACTTTGCCTTGATCTATCTCTCTGCTCTATTCCCGAATAAATGCACCGTAAAATTATTGGTGTAGCTGGATCGTTCCTCATCAACTTCTATGTTGAACTTTTTCCAAGCATCTTCATGGTTTGTTCTGTAGAAATTCGAGATGCTCTCACCCCCATTTCTTTAGACCGGTCACAATGGGGAGTAACTAAGACTAGTAACATGCATATGTTACTACTCTTAGTTACTACCATCACAATATAAAATAACATAAGGAAAGTAACATAGATGATCTCATTTATTATCTTATAGACTCATCTTGCCTAGGGAAGTGTGATGTTACAGTAACTAGATATGTTACTCTATTTCTCTCTCTCCTCATTAATTAGCTGCCACATCATCTTTTTTGCTTAGGTGGTACTGAAGTTACTAACTATGTTACTCCCATTGTGGCTAGCCTTACTTCCTCCTGCCTCCAGTTGTTCTGTCCCCTCCCCTTGCTTCACACCACTGCGGCGCTGCACTGTGCACCGCTCCATCCCGAGGCAGCCGGAGAAAAACTCCACACTAGCTCGTGAACTTGCCATCGATCAACCCCCTATGGGTGAAGTCCACGTCGACCTCGCCACGTCTATCCCTCCCTACTCCACCCCTCCGTCTTGTGTTTCTCAACCACGCAACCGAGGCATGCGTGCTCAAGCACCTGGACGAGCACTACCACCTCTGCCCCCTCTTAACTCGCCCTGGCCATTTTTGGCGCTTTCCGTCGAGCACATTGTGAGTCCCTCCAACTGCACATAAGTACCCAGTGAGCCCAGCTCTCTCTCCCCTTCGCCAATCACATCCCATTCCACTCCACCGCCATCTCCGAAGAGCAGAGGGCAGGGAGCCCTCTCCCCTGCTCGCCGTCGGCCTCGATGCCCACCACGGGACGGTTAAGGTTTCCGTCGCCCGCATCCTTCCCTCCTCTCCTTTTTTGACTTTGAGGGTGCGGAATCCTCTCCGAAGCCTAGCCACTTACTTCTCCTCCCTAGGTTCAACAGAGGACTCGCGCTGTTCGTCGACGACAGAGAAGCTCGCCGGAGGTCGCCGTTTTCGCGCTCATCAACCGCCACGCCAACACCCTCATCTTGAATATCTCGCCGTTCCGCATCCAACGCACTTTGTCTCGTTGAAATCGGTGCACCGAGGTGAGCACATGAGCCCCCGCCATTTCTGTGTTGGTGCAGCTCCTCTGCGAGTCGAGCTGGGGACGGCGAGCCGTCCGAGGCCATGCTGGGCCACGTCGGCGCCATGCAGCTGGGCCGCCGGCCTGCTCCCAAGTTTAAGCTCGGGACTCCCGCGCGATGGCTGCCCAGCTGGGCCGGCCTGCTCAGAGCAGCCACGCCAGCCCACGAAGCCTCCTGTTCTCCTTTTATCTTTTAGTATTAGTTACATGTAAATCCCAGAAGAACTTAGATCTGCAAGATTGTCCACTTTAAACTGAGCTAAATTATGAATCTGGACAGATCCGATTTATCCTAGTAACCTTAGATAATTTGTGAACACACGGAAGTTTAACTTGTAATTTTCGACTAGTAAATTTATTACTGGAACTAAACTAATTAAAAGTTAATGTGAGACCATTTATTTATTGTGAGAGTTTGGCTCAACCATTTTACCCAAACTAAAGTTCCTTGTGATCTATGCACCGAGGCCTTTCAAATGGCACTGGGCTCAGCATCCATATCCTCATGTCTTGCATGCAGTAATTATTTTGCCATCAAGGGCATGCTGACTTTGCCATTTTTGTTTGGGAGATCTAGACACTCTTTTCCAGTAAAACAAAGTCCCATGTACTCCCTGGCATATATCACACCCCATATCTGACATGCAGCTGGTTTGGCTAAGCCAAACTATTTAAGTAATTAATCTTGTAAAAACCCCTATTTTTGAGCATTTTAATTCCTGAATATTATCGGTCGCTCAGAAAAATGTAAATTCAATTTTGTGGCACTCCTGGAGTCCAGATCCATCCACTGGTATGCGTGATGACTCCAGGAGGAAAAAGTTATTCAAATGCGGATTTTAAAATTCATTTAAAAATGATCTGTATATTTCTTTTGAGTAAAATCAACTCCACTGTAATCAGTATGTTACACTCTACTTGTTTATGTGTTTGCATGTCTAGAGAGCTGAAATAAATTTTCGACCCTTCATAAGAGGGGATTAAACACTAATTTGCAAAGTGCTCATATGTGCATGCATTATATTTTGGGTATGGGTTGCATGATAGTGATATTGTGATCTGAAGTATGTGCCTGTATTTGGTGTGTTTAGTTTCTGGTCGTGTACCCCACTGCCCATGTATTCCCCGATTGAGTGTGTGCTTGTTCATTTGCTTGATCGACGATAGATACGCCATTCGAGGGAGAGGAGGGGTACACTGGCGAGGACTTTGCAGGTGAAGACCAGGGACATCCAGGAACCACAGGCAAGCCACCACTTGCTCTTGCATACTTTAATACTATATTTCTATGCATATGCTTTGGTTACGAAAATGCATTTCTATTCTTGTGGCGGAGTTGCCGGTGGCACTCCGACACTACTCCGTATTATACCACCCCAGTGGGTGCTGCCCTTAGATTAGCACCTATCATACTTGAGGTAGCTGAGAGGGTGCTTAACACCCTACTCTCTATTTGGAAAACCCTGTTGGAGAATCCGTCGAAGCACTATGGTGGGAGACACCGGAAGGAGGAAAAATGTTTAACAAATTATTTTTGAGAAAAATGATTTTCAGAAAAACCTCGGAATGGGAATACCCTGACCGGGTGCTTTGCAAAGGAAAGCGTTTGAAAAGAGTTTTTGCTGGGAGCAAATGGAGGATGAGGATGTTTTTCTAAAAACTTTGGAGACTGTACCGGCTTGCAAGTTCGGACAAAAGTGCGACCACATTACCCTGATCTGGGTAGGGGCACAGCGTAGTAGTCTGTTCGTCTTAGCGGGAGATTCACCCTAGTGATGGCAGTCCGACCATGGACGCCAATACCGGGCCCTTCCTGTGTGATGGACGCGGCTGACCGCTTCTTTAAGTGTTGGGATACAACCCAGAGCCTCATTGAATAATCTGCTGCCGGCCTAGGTGGCGGGGTGGATTCCGGAGGGTCGAGATCGCTGGGGATCTTGCTAATCCTGGGAAAACAGTCCTCGGACTCCGGTGTTGAGGGTGTCTTGTCTGGGGGGTGTCTCTGCTGCTACGGCAACAGGCGAAAAACTGTGATCGGGCACTTGTCGTGGCATGCGAGTCATGCAGGGACTGTGCCCACACGATAGATGTCCGGATCTTGTGGGGAAAGTGTACCACCTCTGCAGAGTGTAAAACTATTCGAATAGCCGTGTCCATGGTTATGGACGGCCGACTTGACCTACGAGACAGCCTGAAGTGGTTTGTTTTCAAAATAAAAAAAAGAGTTTTTCGAAAGAAGTTTTCGGAAAGGAGGCACTGGGAGTGCCGGTACTCGAGGAGTACAAGGGATGGGTACCTTGGTGGTACGCCTTATGGATGAGTCGCGTGGCGACTAAACTAAGGGGGAAGGACCGTGTCGCTGGGCGACCGGAGTAGAAGTGATGACCGTGTCGCTGGGCGACCGGAGTGGGAAATGATGGTTATCTTACCTAGTGCTGAACTATCTTCTTTTATCTTTTTCAACAAATTTATTGAGATATCGTATGACATGCTTTACTCTTGTGGTACATGCTATATCCACAAGAGAAACTATTCTCTCTTACAATGCTGAACCTAGAGCCTAGGTCTTTTGCCACAACCATATATGCATACTATTATCTCTCTTTCTAAGGTGGTTTGCAAGTACATTCAAAAATACTTACTGGCTCTGTCCCTGGCTATCTACTTGGCCAGACTTTGAAGGTGAAGGTGACCTCGACGAGGAGGACGGGTACGAGTTCGATGAGGGCGCTAATTAGGATGTCTCCCGGTCAGCCACCTGTAGGGTGTGTTTGACTTGGGCCGCGCCGGAGTTGCTGATTGCTTCCGCTTGTTGTAAAATGGTTTGTCGAATCCCGCCTTTATGGCCTACCTTAAAGACTATTTATTTTTGTAATGGATGATTGTAATGATACCAGTTCGGTTATGTTGATCGCAATGGATATTATTGGGATTGCGATTGTATGCATAACGGTTGTCTCGGACCCCTCAAGTCCGGGGCGCCACACAAGGGCTAAATGACCTGATGTTATTCTTTCACTGAATAGACAAACTGATTCTTGCATGTATAGAATAATTTCCATATATTTAGCTTCTACATATCTAGCTTGGTAGTAACAATGTAAATTAAATAGTGTGTAGTAGTTAATTTAATATCTTGCTCGTGAATCGCAGTCATATTTGAACTGCTTTCTATACTTTTTTTCATCTTCCAATTTAATCAATATACTCAGGATTTTGAAAACGTTATTGAGTTACTAGATTGAATAACCATGTTAGCTATGAATCAAAATTAGCATTTCATACTATGGCCTACTTTTTTTTAAGCCTATTTATTATTAGCTCATTTGCTGCTTTTCTGTTGCATATTAGAGCTAAAGCATTGCACAGGCAGCACCCTAATATCGGAGGCTCGCGCAGCAAAACGCGCAGAAGGGATCTAGTCTCTATACAAATCGCATCTTCTCGGGCACGTCTCCATGGCTCGCCACAGTTCTCGGTTGCCTCGCCACATCGGCGGCGCCAGCGACCAAGCACTACGGGAATGGCTGAAGATGCCGACGGCCATCCTCTACGCCGACGGCCAAAAGTCGGGGCCGTCGGCGTAGACCCCGGCCAAGCCAGCCCGCGACGTGAGCCGTCGGCTTAGCGGCGCCCTCGGCGTAGGCCATGCTACGCCGACGGCCACCCTCGGCATATAAAAGCCCTCGGCGTAAGGCAGTGCTACGCCGACGGCAGCCCTCGGCATAGCCTCCTCGCATTTTTTCTTGGCTCTACGCCGACGGCCACCCTAGGCGTAGCTCTTTTTTTAAATTTGTCCAAAATTGTAAAAATCATAACTAATTCATACGGTGTCAGAAAAATGCATATAAGATATCAAAATTTTCAGGAAAACATCCTCAATCCGTTTATATCAAAATCATGCATACACTACGGGAAAAAAGCTCGCTGCCGTGCGAGGCTTCGTTGCCGTGCGCCGTTGTGGCCCTTTGCCGTGCGGCGTTCTATGCCGTGCACCTAACGCACGGCAACGACAGGTTTGCCGTGCACAAGTACGCAGACGCACGGCAAAGAATAGTAGACGGCAAAGAGTAAGAAAAGCGCACGGCAAAGAAAATGTCGCACGGCAAAGATTCGAAGAGGCGCACGGCAAAGAAACCTGCATGGCATAGAACCAACCGAGGCGCACGGCAAAGAAAATCGCACGGCAAAGAATTCTTTGCCGTGCGCCTTAACTGGACTTGCACGGCAAAGAGGGCATTTTTGTTTCTTTTCCTTCTATTGTATTTTTATTAGTACTTATTTTTGTTTTTAAATAAGTTTTACTTTTGTAGACTATTTGTTAGTGTTACTTGATACAATGTGTATAATGTATACAAATACAACAAGTAATCTACATCTTCATCGACCCCCCCCCCCCCCCCACATATCAGGGTTTGGAAGCAAAACAAGCTTCGGCCAATCTGCTAAGTGTTATCGCCCCCACATATTAGGGTTTCCAAAAACAACTTCGGAACGAAACAAAACGCCTGGAGAAAGAGGAACAACATATGAATAAAACATAGGTGGGCACACACACACAACACTCAACATAGGTACTCAACATAGATGAGAACACACACAGTACTCAACATAGGTACTCAAACTAACTACGACCAGGTCCTAATCCGCGCGGTGCTGAGCCGCGGACGCTCTGCTTCCAAAGAGCCGGAACCATGAGAGACTCGCTCGCGTCATAAGGATTCTGAAGTAGCGACCAACGCCTGCTACTTGGATTATTGAACAAATACATGTAGCGAAGGACGTGCTCGTCCTCCTCCCTAATACGGCGACGTACCACCTCCTCGGGGGTCGGCGCTCTGAACACATTCCGTGGCCAATACCACCAAAGAAGATCCGGATCGACGATGCGACCTGGATCCCTCACCAAGGTCCCCGCCCCGGAAGGTAGCCTCTCCCAGTGCCAGCCCGGCGGATGCCAGTCCCGGACATCGCCATCCGGGTTGATCAAAAGGGGCATCGGAAAGGCTGGCGCGGAGGAGAAGCAGCGCGTGGAGGAGAGACGGCGGCGCGTGGAGGAGGGCGACGGGTCAGAAAGTCCCGCGACTTCGCGTGACGTCATTTTATGTGTCCTAGTAACCACTCCAAAAGTCGGAATTGGGATACGGCAGTTATTTTAGAAAACCCTTCACGAACAGGGCTATCACGTCCGGAGTTCTATAACTTCTATGGGAAATGAGTAGAAAACGGCCTATGACACTGCATAGTTTGTCGGAACGAGGCCATATTTGGCACGTGTGTGGTCCCTGGGATGGGAAGCAAGACCCCGGTCGCGGATTTCCAATCCGACCATCGGGCGACGGTATTTTCATTTTCGGGGTGTCGAAATGGCTTTTTTTTGTGAAGCAGCTACAAGGAACAAGTTAGGTGATAGCGCGAGACCTCCGCGCAGTGGTAGGAGACCGCCTACGTACCACCTATCACATGCCATATGCGCGCGCTAGCCATCTAGGAATCCCTGCGGCTTCCTGCGGTGTCCCGCCGAATCCGTTGGAAACTGACCGGATTTGAACTAGGGGTACACTTTTCGCCGCTCAAAAAATTCCAAGAATTTTTTTTTAGGTCTAGGACACATCATTTTATGTGCTACGTTTTGTCGGTTTAGCACGTTGGCTAATGGGTGCACCCGCGCCCGGTAGAGCTCTCTCGGGGCCTGTTTTGGCCTGATGGCAAACTGAATGTCATATTTAGATTCCTCTATTTTTTAGGTTCAAAACATAATATGAATATTATATTTGGATTCTTATCATTTTTCTGATCAATTTAGACATATTATTTATCGAATTCCGATTTACGGATTTAAAGATATTAATTATTCCATATTAAATAAAAAAGATAAAAAAATAAAATCATTTATTGTTATTTGAATTCTATATTATTATTACT
The DNA here is from genome assembly GCA_012064385.1 of Puccinellia tenuiflora. Classification (NCBI taxonomy): domain Eukaryota; kingdom Viridiplantae; phylum Streptophyta; class Magnoliopsida; order Poales; family Poaceae; genus Puccinellia; species Puccinellia tenuiflora. Next base: position 682,257 of record QRDG01000193.1, read on the forward strand.
TTTATATTAATTGTTGTTTACTTAAGTAATTATTCGGAAGTCAAAAATAAAGCCGTGTGACATCACGGTCTAAGGGTTAATAGGATTGATATGGTAATATTGTCAGTAAGGTGTCATTTCTTTCGTGGAAGCTCATCCGAATGGAACCGAGATGTTAAGCGTGCTGAGGCTGGAGTAGTGTGAGGATGGGTGACCGACTGGGAAATTTAACCCTGAGTGTAATTTGATCTAAGATTAATTGTACTTATAGAGTTAAAAGTGTCTACTCTGAAAAAGAAAAAAGAAAAATAAATAAAAAATTTGAAAAAAATAGAAAAAGCTACGCCAACGGCTGCCCTCGGCGTAGTAAAAAAATAAAATTAAAATTTGAAAAAAAAATTCGAACTTTTTTTTGAAAAATAAAAATTTGAATTTTTTTAAAATACTATGCCGACGGTTTTGCCGTCGGCGTAGCAGGCTACGCCGAGGGCCGGGCTACGCCGACGGCCCATGTGGCTACGCCGAGGGAGGTCTATGCCGAGGGACTACGCCGAGGGCTGCCCTCGGCCTAGCCTACGCCGACGGCAAAACGTGGCTACGCCGAGGGCAGCTGTCCGTCGGCATCTTCAGCCATTCCCGTAGTGAAGGCAGCGGCGGCACAAAACAGCCAAGACATCAAAAGCTCACGCGGCTGCTCGGTTGCATGTCTACATGGTAAAATTAGATTAAGATTATACCACGCAAGATTTTTAATAGTACTGTGGTCCCGATCTAACTCTCTGTGCAGCTTTTTGGCACAGATCAAGCTTCATATGCTAGCACGCAATATATCACGTATTCATGTGATCGCAATAGATATAGCCAGCTGAGATTTTCCTCGCCCATGCCGAATCCCTAGTTGTTCGCCTAAAATCTCCTTGTAGTTTTGTTACTTCAGCAGGTACAAGAATGGCACATACCATGTTTGATGGAAGATCAAGGTATAATGGGCTTTGATTTGAGGTGAGTGCCAGGCAGCCTGGGCCAAACAGCTTCTAGAGCCCGTACCTTGTAAACACCTGATTTGGACATCGTAAACGTAATTATTTGAAACGATAAGCAGTAATACTTCAAAACTAGTAAAGTACGAATTCCAGATTTTCCAATCTAAGATTAGAATAAGCGTCAGAAATTGATAATGACAACCCCACAAGGCACAAGCAGTAAGTCCATGGACTAGAACGTTAAATGTTTTGAACGCATGCATGGACTATAACAAAAGTCAAACAAATGTTGCCAGCACTTTCGATGATATTTTTCTTGCAACATTTCTTCATACTAACGCAGATCATTTAGTTTGTAATAATATCTGATATTTATGGGATGGAGGGAGTAATACTTAATACAAACAACAGCAGACACCGTGTTAGAGAGTTACCCCGAAAAATCCGAAGGCAGCTAAATGGATCAGGTAGGAAGCATAATCAAGCCTCCGACAAAGCGTATACTGTTCATCCTGCAGGCAGGCACAAGCATAGGCAGTCGTCCGGACGCGCCGCTCACCGCTCACGGCATGGTGTCGTCCGGACGCGCCGCTCCCCGCTCACGGCATCAATAGGTCCTTCCAGTAGGTTTTTTTTTTGCAATTTAAAATGAAACAATACATAAACCTTGGCTATAATTCAAGTTCTTGGTCACAAAATTAAAATTTAGGCCACAAATTCAAAAACTCGACCCACCAGAAAATGCTACAAGGATCGGCCGCACAATAAAAGGTGGCCTGGGTGTCGTCGTTGATACTGCCGTCGTCGCCCTGGGTGCCGCCGGTCATGGTCGGTGTCGTCATGGCAAGCCCTAATTCTTGCAAGATGGCGGCACAAAACATGTCGAGTGCCGCCTTCGCGTTGGGAGCTTCGCGAGCCCCAGTACAAAATTCTTCCATATACTGCCTATTATTATTTGCACGTATAAAAACAGAAAAGCGAATCTATTAGTATTCGCCTGAGGAAACTTCCCAAAAAATACAGTATATAGGTAGTTCGCGGTCAGCTTGCTGTCGCCAAACCCGTCCACGTCACATCTCGCCAAGCCTGCCCACGCCACCTCCCGCGGACGCTCTCGCCAAGCCTCCCCACGCCACCTCCTGTCGCCGGCCACCTCTATCGCCAAGCATGTCCCGCCTGAAAGAACATTTCCAAGTTTTTGTGTGTTAGACGACAATAGCGGTGATCACCTAACCGTGTGTCAAAGTGCTCCAGTAAAACACATTTTTACACAGCATGCCATCAAGGCTCTCCCCTGAAAAATAACAAAGGAAAAAGAGAGCAAAGTGATACAAGAAAGAGGGGGCCGGATTATCCGCCCTAGGGCCGGATTATCCGCCCTTGGGCCGGATTATCTTCCCCCCCCCCCCCCCCACCAGAGAAGTGCTCAAATGACTAAGGACCAGAGAATTGAAGCGCAGAAAGAGGGGCCCGGATTATCCGCCCCAGGGCCGGATTATCCCCCCCCCCCCCCCCCAAGAGAAGCTCAAATCTGCTAAGGACCAGGAATCACAGGCAAAAGGTGGGGGCCGGATTTTCCGCCCCTTTAGGACGGATTATCCGGCTCTAGTGACTTCCAACGGCCAAAAACGGCTAGTTTTCTAGAGCTACTATATATACCCCCTGACCAGCACGATTTGGACTTGCCAGCTCCATTCATCTTCAAGCTTCAACCCCTCAAGAACACACCAAAGTGCTGAGCCACCAAAATCGATGGGTCTCCTTCCCCATCCACCCAAAGCCCTTGATCTTTTGGGAATTGAAGGAGAAGACCCCGATCTACATCTTCACCGAGCAGTTCTTCATTTTCCCCTCAGATTCTTGAGGGCCCCTCTGCCTAGGGTTTCTTTGTGCAAACCCTAGGTTGTGATTTCACCATTTGTGTAACTAACCTTTATGGAACAGCTTTGTGCATTCTTGGGAGCCTCCAATTCAGTTGTGGAGTGGTGCCCCAAGCTTTGTGTAAAGGGTCTGGCTGCCGCCTTCAAGGCCGCCGCTTAGTGGAAGAAGTGACCTAGGCCTTTGTGGCGAGGGTCACCGGAGAATAGGGTGAGGCCTTTATGGCGCTGGTTTGGCCTTTGTGGCAACCACACCCCTCCAACGTAGACGTACCTCTTTGCAAAGGGTGGGAACTACGGGAATCACATCCTCGTCTCTGCGTGCTCCGTGTTTGGTTACTTCTTTTCATATACTACCTTTACTAGTATCTTATATCCTGCTAGCTGTAGAACTTGCTTAGTATCTAGATTGTCATATAGAGTAAATTCACCTTAGTTGCATATCTAGAGAATTTACTTTGTGTCAAGATTAATCTGAAAAAGAACTAAAAATTGGGTAGCACCTATTCACCCCCCCCCCCCTCTAGGTGCCCATACGATCCTTTCAATTGGTATCAGAGCCTCGGCTCTTTGAATAGGCTTCACCGCCTAAGAGAATATGTCACCTGGGGATGTGGATCCAGAGGCAAGCAAGCCGGTTACCGCTGAGGATCTCAAGAGCTTGGAAACAACCTTGAGCTCCTCCTTGGCAACCCAATTGCAAATTGCACAAGCTTCCCAAAATAAACAAATGCAAGAAATGATGAATACTTTCATGGCATCTGTTAAGAAACCAGTCATCCCATCTAGTCCGCCTCCTGTTGGTGCACCTACCTTGGGAGAACAACTCATCAATGTTGAAACTGAAGTTTCCAAATGCATTGATGAAGAAAAGGGGAAGGACAAGGATGATGAGGATAAGGATAAAGATAAAAATGATGCATCTAAGTCTAGTAGGAGTACGGCTCCTAAAGCTCACCATGCGGAACCTCCTCCGTCTGTGTACTCTCCTGACCCTCAAGCTCCCCACCATCATATTGTTAATCATGGTCCATGTAACACCCCAAAAATTTAAAACAAGGAAATATCAATTTCCCTTTTTTCAAATTTTTAGGTTTAACAAAAAACTTATCTATTTCAAAAATAATTTCTATTGCATGCATGAGCAAATGATTGAGTATGCCATGCTTGTTTTGCTTAGATTGTTTGTAGACAACCATAAACTCAAAACATTACTCACTGAACAAAAGAAAAATAAAAATATCAACTTATGGTAATGGTCAATTTTGACATAATTATCATGATGCCCAATTTGAGCATCCACACTAAAATTTTTCGAAACCAAACCCTCTGATCTTTTTGCATGGTTTGCAAGAACACATCAAGTTGATCATCTTGGAGTTTACCAATCCTGCAGAAGTGTTTTCAAATTAATTTGGCAGGCATCCAAAGTTGCAATCTTTTAACAGAAATAAGATCACACATTTTAGTTTTGCAACCAAACCAACTCCACTTTCCAAACCAAAGCCATCCAGAGATGCCTTGGGATATTGCAAACACACACACACAAAGGATTTTACATTTTATCAAAAATAAATCTCTTTCGGCCATTTTAACAAACACTTGGTGGGCAAGAATCAAATAGGGTACCAAACACTATTTCAAACCCTGTTCTGACCTCACATGGTTCCCACTTGGTCATCCACAGTATCCCTTACACCCCTCTGACCCTTGCCATGCCTCTGCCTGCACTGTGCTTGACCATCATGACATGGACATGACCATGCCATACCACCATTGCCACCCCACCATGCTCACCTGCCTCCATCCTCTCCTAGCCGTGCCAACCTTGTCAATTCAGCTACCCTCACTTCCCTCGTCACGCTCGTACCCTTCCCTGCCCACGAGCGCCTCTGCACACCCCAGCCCAGACCGTGTCCATGCCGCCCGTGCATGCCATGACGCGCACGGACGCGCGCGCAGACGTCGCCCGCCCCCGTCGACTCCGACCACGCCATGTCCTCTCCTCCCTCCCACGCGACCCCTAGTGACCCATCAGCCTCCCAGACATCTCCGTTTGGCCCGGAGCGCCCTGTAGCCGTCGTCACCGTCGACGACACCTGTCAATATCCGCCGGACACGAGCACGCGCCTGACCTCTCCCGTCCTTCCTCCTCGGTCCCGCGGCCACCATGACGATCGCCTTGACCCGCTGCACCGTCCTACACCCTCGCCCGTGCCCATAGCCGCCTGTAGCCACTCCTCCATGATCGACCTGCCCGTGCCGCGCTGCCTCTCTCGCTCGCCTATATAAGCCGGCCTCCCCCGGCCAATCTAAGCACACCTCTCGCTTCCCCTCCCCTCACTGATACTTCCAGAGCAGCGCATCTTCCCAATTTAGCCGGAGCAGCCCCAATTGCTTGCCGGAGTGTCGCCGGAGACGCGGAAGGTCAAGCCAACGTTGCAGCGCACCCCTGGGGACGCCGCGGCCACCAGTCTGCTTGCCGTCGTTGCCGCCGTCGAAAGCAACCCTCCACGACCTCGCCGGAGCCTTGGTGAGCCCCCGACCCCCTACCTCTACCGCCGGCTAGGGTTACAGCCCGTCGAGGACGACAACGACGCTCAGCCGTCGATCTGAGCTCTAATCCGACGGGCATTAGCTGCGTACCGATTCGGGTGGGTTAAGACCCACTGACGGGTGGGACCCGCTGGCAGGCAGCCCGCGCAAGCGTGGAAGCTGAGCTGGGCCGGCCCGTTAGCATTTCCCGCGCGGCCCTTTTTATTCAAATAGGATTTTTCCATTTAGTTGAGTTCTGTTTCTTTGATTAAATTCAAAAATCAATTGGCAGAGTTTTACTTAGCCAAATTTGGTGAACCAAATATTTTTGGAAAGCTTATGAAATTATCTAAACAACCCAACCAATCTCAACCTGAATTATTATAGAACACCTGCAGTAAAAATAATAAGGCAGTACCTTTGCCAACTTCAAACATTTATTAAAAATCAACCATAATTCATTTTGAGGTGATTCCACCTCTCAAAATTCACATTTCAAACACTCTATCTGAATATGTAAAAATATGACATTGTTGTTTACCATGATCAGGGGCTAGATTTAAATAATGACTATGTAGTGATTTCTAGCTCATTTAAATTACTTAAAAATCTTAGATAAATACTATGAGAGGTGGCCTCTCATTTAAATCACTTTCTCAAGTAATATAATGTGAGGTGATGACATTAGGTCAACATGACCCCATATTTTATTATTTGAGAATATTAAATCTGAATAAATTTCAATGAGTGGAAATTACTTTTCCAACAAGGAAGATAAAGCCAACCATGGTATTAAATCCTTGTGATGATATTAGATCATCTTGTATGAGCCATTGAGTGTTAAGTAGAGTACTTAAGAATTGTTTGGTGATTGTGTATCCCATATTTATTTATAGACGCTAGTACCGACGCCTACGAGGAGGAGGAAGCCTACGAAGAAGAAGAGGAACACTTTGACAACTGTACCAATCAAGGCAAGCTATACTAGTGCAAGCTAGCAAGGATACTATTGCAATTTATTTATTTAGGGAACCTTACCAATCCCAAGTTTTTACCTTGCAAGCTTCTACTCTTATTTATCAATGTCTTTTATAGTTGACCTTTGTCTGAGTATAGAATTACTACAAGAGGCTAAAGGTTCAGTCTAGCTAACTAAATGTAGTTAGTACCACTCACTAGTAGATACCCTTCATGACTAGTTGCTAGTGCTAAAGATAAAACTTGATCACTCTAGATGGGAATATTTGAACCAAGTGATTTATGAAAACCTTAGAATGAGGAGTCATTCTACTGAAAGTTTTGAAGGTGAATATGACTGATGAATGAAAAGGTGACAGTTGACAAAAACTGATGGTTGGGTTCAGATGCGATACCATTCCAATTTTACAGTACAACCACAATACCTGAATCTGGGTAGGGCTTAACTGGAAGTTTATGTACCTTAGTATGGGTTCCCTCTGGACAAGTGCCATAGGGGTTACGCCGAGGCTGCCTCCGTTGAAAAATGAAATGAAGTGAAAGAGTTACTTGAAACGCCTATGCAGTTCCCGGAATGGCGGATTGCCATTACTGGGAGGCCAAGCTCATAGGGGAGGTGCCTATACTAGGGTATGTAATTGAAAGGTTAACGGTTGATTATCCACATACCAAGTATGATTATTCAGGACTATCCCTGACGGATGTATCAAATGTTGTGGTGAAAGTGTACCACCTCTGCAGAGTGTAAAACTATTCGAATAGCCGTGTCCACGGTCATGGACGGTTGGATGGCCATACTTTTCCGTTGTCAGATGTTTTCTAAATTTGAACTGTGACTTGAATGTTGAAGTTGACTTGATCACAACAGAGTTGTGGGAATGACACTAATGTTCCCACTTGAGTAACTTCAGACAAATAGAGAGTCTTCTACTACAAAGTGTTGTTGCAATAAAACCGGCTTTGTGCAAATAAACCTAGAGCTTAGGACACTCAAGTTCGTTACAAGTACTTACATTAGTATTAGTTTGCGAGTACTTTATAAAGTACTCATGGCTTTGTCCCTGGCTATTCAAATGGCCAGAGTATGAAGAGGAGAACCAGGAGGATGGACAGCAGGACGTCTACGATAACTAGGACCTTCTCCCAAAGTCAAGCATTGCCTGTGGAACAGATGGACGCTACTACGTTTCTTCCGCTATGTGATTGCATTGAAGATGGAGATTCTACTACGTACTTTCCGCTGCGTGATTTTGTATTTGATCTTTAGATCAACTATTGTAAGACTTGATCATGAGATCAATTATTGTAAGACGATTATGGTTTGTAACGAATGATGTACTGTGATACCAATCTATTATGTCTCACAAAAATGATCTTCCTGGGATTGCGATGTATGGCATAATAGGCATCTGGAATTAAAAATCCGGGTGTTGACAGTCCACCACCTCCATTAAATCCTAAGGATTTTGAAAGATGGCAATCTAAGATGATGTCTTATCTTAATAGCTCTTCTATTGAACTGTGGAGAATTGTGCAGGTGGGCTTCAAGGCTCACAAGCCCAATAACATGACTAGAAGAGAAGTGGTTGAATCTCAACTCAACTCCACTGCCTTATACATGATTCAACAAGCTGTTGGTGAAAAAGAAATGCCACACATTGAAGACACCACCACCGCCAAGCAAGCTTGGGAAGCGCTCACCGACACCTTTATTGGCAATGCAAGCATGAGACACAACAAGTTTGAAGAAGTGAGCAATGAGGCTGATGGTTTTTTCATGGAAGATGGAGAAGATCACAAAGAAATGTATCGGCGCCTCAAGGCCCTTGCAAAAAGGTTCAAAAAGCTTGGTGCTGATCATGTCAATGATGCTTGGGTCAAGAGGAAGTATGTCACACTACTAGAAAACAGGCTATATATGTACCCCCTTTTTGTGGCGCACGAAAAAAAATGCGCCACAAAAATAAGTTTTTGTGGCGCATCAGCCCATGTGCGCCACAAAAATCCCACTTTTTGTGGCGCATGTGGCCAGATGCGCCACAAAAATGCCACTTTTTGTGGCGCATATGGCTTCATGCGCCACAAAAACTGTGTGGGGCCCGCCCTAATCATTCTCCGTCTGGCCTGCCTGAAATTTTTTGTGGCGCACCATGCCTCATGCGCCACAAAAAGTGGGATTTTTGTGGCGCACATGGGCTGATGCGCCACAAAAATCACACTTTTTGTGGCGCATGAGGCATGGTGCGCCACAAAATTTCGTTTCCAGCAGTCCACCACCCCCCCCCCCCCCCGCCGTGGATCGCCATTTTAGTGTTCTAAAAATTCATAGAAAATTATAAAAAATGTAAAAAAATAAATAAAAAAACTGCCCATGTAATAAGTGATATACTTGTGGGGAAAATTATAAAACATGTTTTTTGATATATTTTGCAAAATATCGTTATGAAATCGTAAAATGGCCGCGGTTTTTGCATACGATGTCAGAAAAAAACGCACAATATATCAAAATAATCGGGGGAAAATTTCCTATTCGAATTCAACTGCCGCCGGCCGTTTGGAGGTTTTTTAGATTTTTGAAATAATTAAAGAGTAAAAAAACAGATTTTTTGTAAAAAATAAATTAATTCAAAAAAATAAAAAATAAATATTTGGATTCCTTGCATTTTTCTGATAATAATACATATTTTATTTGTTAAATTCCGATCTATATATTTAAAGATATGAATTATGCAAAAAAAAAAAGAATTTTTTTTTGTGGCGCACCATTCCCTTGGTGCGCCACAAAAATGTGGGAGATTCAAAAAAATTTGAATCTGCCCGGCGCCTTCTCCCTCTCTCTCTTATCTACTTCTCCCTCTCTCCCATCCCATACACTTCTCACACTTCTCATTTTCACTTCTCCTCTCCTCCTCCTCCTCCTACTACTACTACTACTACTACTACTACTACTCCTCCGGCGAGCTACTCCGGCGAGCTACTCCGGCGAACTACTCTGGCGAGCTACTCCGGCGAGCTACTCCTCCTCCTCCTCCGGCGAGCTACTCCGACGAGCTACTACTACTACTCCACCTCCACCACCTCCTCCTCCTCCTCTTCCTACTCCGGCGAGCTACTCCGGCGGCCTCTTCCACCCACCTCCGGCCACACCCTCCACCAACATTTTAAAACAAATCAAAAAATAATTCCGGTGAAATTCCGGCGGCCAGATCTAGATTTGGCAGCCTTTTTTAAAAAAAATTCGAAAAAAAAAATTTGTGGCGCATGTGAGCCAGTGCGCCACAAAAAGGCATTTTTGTGGCGCACTGGCTCACATGCGCCACAAAAACCTCACTTTTTGTGGCGCACGGGCCGTGCGCCACAAAATTCACACTTTAGTGGCGTGAATTTTGTGGCGCACGGCCCATGCGCCACAAAAACCACTTTTTGGTGCGCCACAACTAGGCAAATCCCTGGTAGTGTCAAGGCCCTAATGCATTTTGAACCAATAGATTTAAAGATTCTCAAGAACAAGCACAACTATCATGAGATGACCTCCAATGAAGTCATGCAAGAAGTAGAAGCCTCCAAGGTTGAAACCAAGGTTGCAATGGATTCTCGCAACCGAGCTCTTGGTGAAAGAAGAGGTGGAAATCTGGCCTTGAAAGCTAGGGCTGTGGAAAGAGAGGAAGAAATAGATGATGATGATTCAAGTGTTGCTTTGAGTGAAGATGCCATCAAGTATGATCTAAATGAGTACTTTTCTCTTGCTGCAAGAACTTTTTGGAAGAATCCATCTCAGTTCAAGTCCGGTGGATTTCATAAGGGTGACTCAAGTGGGAAGAAGGTTGGTGGTCCAAGAGCAAGAGTGTGCTACAATTGTGGACATCAAAACCATTTCATTGCTGAATGTCCCTATGAGAAGAAAGAAGAGAATGGTGGCAAGTTGATCCCAAAAGTCTAAACTAAGTCCACCAACAAGAAACCCTTGAAGAAGAATCCCAACAACAAGAAGCAATCAAGGATTGTATTGTTAACTCAAGAAAAATACTCTTCAGGTGATGAAGAAGAAGATGATGCAGAGACTCCTACAAAAGAAGTGGCTGCCATAGCCACTACATCTAGTGCTTCCTCATCTCTCTTTGAATCCCCCAATGAGAACCTCCCTAAAAGAAATGAAAAGTGCTTCATGGCTGAGTCTTCCGAGGTATCACCTCCTTCTCACTCTATCTCTCAAAATGTCAATGCCATGATAGATGATGATGAGAAGTGTCTTAAGGCTAAAAAGGAAGTTTTAGACATGCATGCTTTTATCTCTAACCTAAAAGGTGAACCTAAGATTCATTTTGAGTGCATGATGAATAAACTTGGTGAAGCACTTAATACTATTGAGCTAAAAGAAAGATTTGATAGAGAAAATGCTAATGAAATAAATACCTTATCTCTTGCTCTTGAAGAAGAACAAGAAACTAGAGCTGCTCTAGAATCTAGACTAGAATCTTTAGATGAGTCTCATAATGAAGTTGTTGCTAAACTTACTAAGGAAAGAGACCATGCTAAAGCTAAATTAAAAGTGCTTAAAAATGACAAGACCAAGATTGTAATTGATCATGATAAACTTGCTAAGGATTTAGAGAATCTAATCAAGTACTACAAAGCCTTGGAGAGTGAAAATTCTATCCTTATCAAGTCAAGTGAGCAACTCCAATCTAGGTTGGATCAATATGATATTGCTAGTTCCTCTACTCCTCCTGCTTGTGATCATGCCAAAATTATTGAGGAACTTGCTACTCTAAAAGAAGAACTATCTCTGTATGTTGAGACCAATGAACAAATTGAAGCTACAATGGTTAAATATGGTCTTAATCCTTATGCCTCAGACAGTAATTATACAACAGAAGTTATTCTTGAGGAAAATTCTAGGTTGACAAATGAGCTTGAGAAGCTCACTGCTTCCAAAAGTAAGATGTCATTGGATGATCTTTTGTCTAAGCAAAGATCACCTAATAACAAGACAAGACTTGGCTATGCTTCCTATGCAAATAGGAAGTCCAACAACAACAAGAAGGAGATGCCCGCTCAAGCAAAGAACAAGAAGGTCTTTGGTGGGAACAAAGCCCCAAAAGGCAATGTTCCTAAAAAGGATCACACGGGACCAAATAATCACTATGTTTTATTTAAAAATTACTATGGTGATATTTATGCTAAATATGATGGTCCCTATGATGGTTATGTTGCTTGGTCGATTTGGGTCCCAAAGACCCTTGTTACTAACATGAGAGGACCCATTGAAAAATGGGTACCTAAAACCAAGCATTGATCTTATGATGGACTATGCCTCCGGTGGGTCAAAATGGGTGCTTGATAGTGGAGCCACCAATCATATGACCGGAGGCAGGGATCTTGTCAAGGAGTTGAGGACTAATTACAATGATACAACTGTCTCCTTCGGCAATGGTGCAAAGTCTAAGGTATTGGGTTTTGGCAAGGTAGTAGTAGCACATGATGTCACTCTTGTTGATGTCATGCTTGTCAAAACTCTTGGTTACAATTTACTTTCAGTTTGCTCCCTAGGCAAGATGGGGTTCGCCATCTTTATTGATAATGATATTGTGGTTCTCTTGTGGAGCAAGACTCTCAATGTAGCTTTCGTTGGGTATGTTGAAAACAACTTGTATGTGGTGGACTTTTCGGGGAGAACCACTACAAGTGCAATATGCCTATATGCTAAAGCTGATGTGGGCTGGCTATGGCATCGCCGCCTCGGTCATGTTAACATGAGAACTTTGCAAAGTCTTCACAAGGGAAACCATATTGAGGGACTAAAAGAATCTGTTTCCTTTGCCAAAGATCGCATTTGCAGGGCCTGTGTTGAAGGAAAAATGCATGACATTTCACACCCAAGCAAGACTATTATCTCTTCCAAGAGGATTTTGGAGCTCCTTCATGTAGATCTCTTTGGTCCTACTGCTCATAAGAGTTTGGGTGCGAAGAAACATTGCTTGGTTATGGTTGATGATTTCTCAAGATTCACATGGGTCTTCTTTCTCAAGTTGAAGAGTGAGACTCAACAAATCTTCATCGACTTTGCCACCGAGCAGCAACGTCAACACAATGTCTCTATATTGGCTATTAGAAGTGACAATGGCTCCGAGTTCAAGAACTACACTCTAAATGATTGGTTAAGTGATGAGGGGATAAGACATCAATATTCCGCTGCATACACCCCTCAACAAAATGGTGTAGCTGAGAGAAAGAACCGAACTCTTATGGATATGGCTAGGTCCATGTTGGCTGAATTCAAATCTCCATATAATTTTTGGGCTGCTATCTCTACCGCTTGTCACTACTCTAACCGCCTCTACCTCCGCAAAGGCATCAACAAGACTCCTTATGAAATCTTAAAAGGCAAAAATTCAAATGTTGGCTACTTCAAGGTGTTTGGTTGTAAGTGTTTCTATAAGAAAAAAGGAGTTCATTTATCTAAATTTGAATCTAAAGCATTAGAGGGTATATTTGTTGGTTATGGTGTAGAATCCCACACTTATAGAATCTATGACAAGACCTTAGGTATTGTTGTTGATTCTTGTAGTGTGGTTTTCGATGAGAATGATGGCTCCCAAGTGAGGCAAGTTGATGTTTGTGCAGATGATGAAATACCTCAGGACGCCATAGGAAGAGTTTGTGTGGAGTCTCTCCACCCTACTGAGGGACACCTTGTGGCTGATCGGGAAGAACTATGCTCCACTCAAGTGGAGCCCTCATCTTCACAAGTATCTCAAGCCCCAAGTGAAGGAGCAACTAATGCACCAACCAAAGAACATGTTGTAGACCCTCCTTCTAGTGAGCTAGATCAAGGTCATGATCAAGATCAAGGTCATGATCAAGATCAAGGTCATGATCAAGATCAAGGCCATGGCCAAGATCAGCCCAGCAATGATGATGGTGTTTTACCAAGTGATGACCAAGATCAAGCTCATGAAGATGAGCAACCTCAAGAAACTGAGCAACCTCAAGAAACTGAGCAAGCTCAAGTTAATAGTCAAGACGGGGACTCAAATGATCAAGATGATCAAGTGATTCCTTCCAAGGAAGAAATTGAAGCCCGTCTCCTCAAGTATAGAGAAAGAGTAAATGAAGCTCGTGGCCATACTCATGATAAAGTTCTTGGTGACTTGAGAGCAAAAGTATCCACAAGAAGACAATTGGCCAGCTTTAGTGAGCATCATGCATATATTTCAATGGTTGAACCCAAGAAAGTATATGAAGCACTTGAGGATTCGGATTGGCTTGAAGCCATGCATGAAGAGCTGAACAACTTCAAGTGCAATAAAGTGTGGAAATTAGTAGAGAGACCCAAAGAGTGCTGCAATGTTATAGGCACAAAGTGGATATTCAAGAATAAGCAAGATGAGCATGGAATTGTGGTGAGGAACAAGGCAAGATTGGTAGCTCAAGGTTTTTCTCAAATTGAAGGAATTGACTTTGAAGAAACCTATGCTCCCGTGGCTCGCCTTGAGTCCATCCGTATCCTTCTTGCATATGCCACTCATCATAATTTTAAATTGCAACAAATGGATGTTAAAAGTGCATTTCTTAATGGTCCATTAAATGAGTTGGTATATGTAAAGCAGCCCCCGGGATTTGAGGATCCCAACTTTCCTAACCATGTCTATAAACTCGACAAGGCCCTCTATGGTCTCAAACAAGCACCCCGTGCTTGGTACGAGCACCTTAGAGAATTGTTGCTAGACCGTGGGTTTGAAGTTGGGCTAATTGATCCTACTCTTTTTACTAAGAGGGGAAGCTTTTCGTATGCCAACTATATGTTGATGATATTATCTTTGGCTCTACTAACCAAGCTTTTAACGATGAATTTTCAAAGCTTATGACTGACAGGTTTGAGATGTCTATGATGGGAGAGATGAGGTTCTTTCTTGGTTTTGAAATCAAGCAATTGAGAGAAGGGACCTTCATCAATCAAGAAAAATATATCCAAGACATGCTCAAAAGATTCAAGATGAAGGATTTAAAGAAGGCCCCTACACCAATGGCCACCAAGTGTCATCTTGATTCAGATCCCAATGGTAAAGATGTGGATCAAAAGGTATATCGCTCCATGATTGGATCCTTACTTTACCTTTGCGCATCTAGGCCCGATATAGTGTTGGCAGTGGGTGTGTGTGCAAGGTATCAAGCAGCTCCTAAAGAAAGTCATATGATGGCTGTCAAGAGAGTCTTTCGATATTTAGTTAATACCCCAAGATATGGTCTTTGGTATCCAAAGGTCTCAGATTTCTCACTTTGTGGCTACACTGATGCTGATTGGGCTGGTGATAAGGATGACAGGAAATCAACCTCCGGGGCATGCCAATTTCTTGGTAGGTCCTTGGTGTGTTGGTCTTCAAAGAAGCAAAACTGCATATCTCTCTCCACCGCCGAAGCTGAATATGTTGCTGCTGCAAGTGGATGCACTCTGTTATTATGGATGAGGCAAACTCTAAAGGAATATAATATCATAAGTGATAGAGTGCCTCTTTTATGTGACAATGAGAGTGCTATCAAGATTGCCTATAATCCGGTGCAACATTCAAGAACGAAGCATATTGAGATCCGGAATCATTTGATTAGGGATCATGTTGCCCGTGGTGATATTGAGCTGCATTATGTTCCAACCAAAGATCAACTAGCTGATATATTCACGAAGCCACTTGATGAAGCAAGATTCTGCTACTTGAGGAATGAACTAAATATCATAGATTCAAGGAGTATGGCTTGAACATCTTGCAAACACACCCCATGTCAAGGCTTTATTTTGGTTTAGGTGTGGGCATGGATATAGGGGGAGTGTTGTCCTAATTATTGGACTCTCCCTCCCCCATAATGCCGACATTAAAAGATCATTTCACTTTCTTGTTACTTTGTGTGACATTTGAGCTTAATGACGAGTAGTAGTATTGAACCCAAGATATATCTTCGCGGTGTCAATCTAAATACACTCTTATATGGTGGCCTAGGCCACCGCCCTCTTCCTTATGAAGAGTTGGTGTTATTCGGACTTTAATTGGGCTTTATTTGCCATTTACATGTTTTTTATGGGAATGCACTCAATTTTGGTCTTCATTTGCTATTTTTGCAAAGTTGAGTGTCAATGTACCATTCACAGTTTGGAAATCTAATCCTAAGCCCAAACTCATCCCGGAAAACTATTCTACACTCCTAGTGCATAAGTTCCTTGTTTTCTAAAATAAATAATAGAAAAAAGGGGGGAGGGAGGAGGAAATCTTGTAGAGTTTTGAAACAGAAAACCAGTGCAAAAAGAATCAACTCATTCTGAGTTGTATTTTGCAAGTTACAAGCCTTAGAAGTTGGAACCAGATTTTATAAAAAGGGGGGGGGGGGGGATTATCCGCCCCTAGGGCCGGATAATCCAGCCAGGCAGTTTTCCTCACAAAAATGACTTATCTGGCGCTGGATGGGTAGGGCAGGCCCTAGGCCAGTTACCACGCGCTCCTCCCCTTATCACAGCGCCGCCGCCTGTCGCTCCCTCCCCGTCAGCGCCACCTAGCGCCGCCCCAGCCACGGATCTAGGTGGATCTGCCACGAATCAGTGCCTCCTCCTCGTCCAGATCCTTCTCCTCCAAGTGCCTTTCCCCATGGATGAGGGTAACCCCTATTTCCCCTCTTCTTGGTGCCCTAGGCCATAGATTGATTGGTTGGGGGAATTTCTTGAAATAGTTGACAGGATATTGCCTCCCTAGCGCTATAGACATGATTTGGTAGTCATTTTAGGGGTCGATCTATTTTTAGGCCACTTCCCAAGTCAATCTGACAAAATTATGCAGGGGGCGGATTATCCGCCCCTGGCACCGGATAATCCGGCCTAGGGAAATCGAATCCCATGATTTGTTCTCTTGACTTGTGTTGGCTTAGGCAGTGTTGAACTTAAGAGTAACTATTTTATCATATATACACTGCTTTCATGACCTTGTGCACTATACCTTATCTACTTGCTATCCCTCTATGTGCTATGATTCACAGGTGGTTCTAGCTTTGCTCTGAGAAAGAGGGGTCGCAGAAGACAACACAGTCAGTCTGACTCCAATGACAGCGACAAAGCAAGAGCTGCTGCCAATAGTAAGAAGGGAAAACAGGCAAGAACTATCAGCAACTACAAGGACTGTGATCCAACTGATTATGCTTTCATCAGGCAGAAGAACTGGTATTTTCAGCCACGTGAGGAGCTTGATAATCAGACCTGGTATAACTGGGAACAGGAATGTATCTACAAGGACATCTATACAACTATGAAGCATCCCGTGCGTCCCATGAGTGCCATTGACCTGGACATGCTTGAGAAGAAGAAATAATTCACCAAGCCTGTGGAGGTGATCAAGGTGATGGGGCTACAACATCTTATGAAGCTGCAGTGTGATTATAATCCTGAGCTCATCATGCAGTTCTTTGCATCCCTAGTGATTGAGACGGACGACGCCAAAACCATGAGATGGATGACTACTGGTATTGAGTGTGAATCAGACTTTCACCAGTTTGGCACTGTCTTGGGCTACACCTATAATCCCGACGGTACCTCCTCTTCGGACCATCGTGTGTATTCTGCAGATCAGCCTAATAAGAAGAAGAAGCTAGGACTGATGTATGACTCAACTGGAGTCCCTGGATATAGTGCTGGTCTTCGCCCCATGTATGCTCAGCTGGTGCGCATCTTTAGGGAGAATCTGTCACCAAGTGGTGGTAACAATGACGCCATTCGATCCTCCCTGGTCAACCTGTTGGCATTTGCTCAAGATGCATTTACTGATGACGAATCTGGGAACACATACCGCTTGGATGTCATGGACTACATCTTTCATGAGATATGGGATGCCATGATTAACAGGACTTCATGCCCATATGGACCATATATCATGATGCTAATCAAGGATACTCTTAACAAGCAAGGTACTCCCATCAATGCTGCTTGGTTGACTGACAATCTTGAAGAACATAAGTGGAAGAAGTTCTACAATCTCAAGCCAAAGAAGGCCACCCCTGCTTGGTGGCAGCGCACCAATCTCTGTTGCTGGCTGGATAATCACAAGGTCCAGTATGATGCCTACAAAGACACCCAGGATATGCTCTACAATCAGAAGCTCATCCACAACCGAGTGCAAAGCAAGCGCGGTGGCATTGGTCAACAACCTCCTTACATTCCTTATGATAAGTGGCACACAGATCAGTTTGATTGGCTTGTTATGGAGAAAAGCTTCTACGGTTTGGTCACAGCTCCGGAAGATGCTGAGGAGGATGATGATCCTCAGGATGCTGCCTATGATCCCTCTCGCTCGGAGTGACTCTCAGGGACGTGTAGTCATGCTCTTTTCCCTTTTTGGCGTTTCGATGCCAAAGGGGGAGAAGGTGTTCTATTAGGTACCTCCGATGGGATTTGCATGGGCAGGCACAAGTTCATATGCGTTTATCATTTTATTGGCACTTGTGCTCATTTATCATTTGTTCTATTAGGTATCTCCGATGGGATTTGCATGGGTAGGCACAAGTGCATATGCGTTTATCATTTTATTGGCACTTGTGCTCATTTATCATTTGCTTTGCTTATTTGAACCTATTTGCATCATGTTTTCATATATTGTGAGAACTATGTGGTTATTTTATTATGGATGTTGAGACATAGGGTATTATGGATTTCATATTATGGTATTATGGAGTTTCGGAATTATGGAATTCTACATGGCTGAAATCAGTATTGAGTATGATATGAACTCCTCTATATGGCTGAGATCATTATTGAGTATAGTATGAACTCCTCTATATGGCTGAGATCATTATTGAGTATGGTATGAATTCATAATCTCAAGCCACTGTGATATTAATGATTATTACCTATGCAAATGACTATATATTTTACTATGCACTATATTGTGGGGGAGCTGTGTACTTCATGTTGTGCATTTGCATTCCAAAGCAAAAAGATCGAGATGCACACATGAAGGGGGAGCTAACCATATTTTCTATCTTATCTAGAAACTGTTGCTGTACAAATATATATCTGTTTTTGGAATTATCTCGCAAATCCCGGTATTGTCATCTAACACCAAAAAGGGGGAGATTGAAAGAACATTTCCAAGTTTGTGTGTGTTAGACGACAATAGCGGTGATCACCTAACCGGGTGTCAAAGTGCTGCAGTAAAACACATTTTTACACAGCATGCCATCAGGGCTCTCCCCTGAAAAATAACAAAGGAAAAAGAGAGCAAAGTGATCCAAGAAAGAGGGGGCCGGATTATCCCCCCCTCCCAGAGAAGTGCTCAAATGACTAAGGACCAGAGAATTGAAGCGCAGAAAGAGGGGCCCGGATTATCCGCCACAGGACCGGATTATCCGCCCCCCCCCCTCCCAAGAGAAGCTCAAATCTACTAAGGACCAGGAATCACAGGCAAAAGGTGGGGGCCGGATTTTCCGCCCCTTTAGGCCGGATTATCCGGCCCTAGTGACTTCCAATGGCCAAAAACGGCCAGTTTTCTGGAGCTACTATATATACCCCTGACCAGCACGATTTGGACTTGCCAGCTCCATTCATCTTCAAGCTTCAACCCCTCAAGAACACACCAAAGTGCTGAGCCACCAAAATCGATGGATCTCCTTCCCCATCCACCCAAAGCCCTTGATATTTTGGGAATCGAAGGAGAAGACCCCAATCTACATCTTCACCGAGCAGTTCTTCATTTCCCCCTCAAATTCTTGAGGGCCCCTTTGCCTAGGGTTTCTTTGTGCAAACCTTAGGTTGTGACTTCACCATTTGTGTAACTAACCTTTGTGGAACAGCTTTGTGGATTCTTGGAAGCCTCCAATTCAGTTGTGGAGTGGTGCCCAAGCTTTGTGTAAAGGCTTCGGCTGCCGCCTTCAAGGCCGCCGGTTAGTGGAAGAAGCGACCTAGGCCTTTGTGGCGAGGATCACTGGAGAATAGGGTGAGGCCTTTGTGGCGCTGGTTTGGCCTTTGTGGCAACCACACTGATACGTTGCAAACGTATCTATAATTTTTGATGCTCCATGCTTGTTTTGCACCAATTTCTATATGTTTTATCTATACTTCATTGCACTTTTTATGCATTTTCTGGAACTAACCTATTGACAAGATGCCAAAGTGCCAGTTTCCGTTTTCTGCTGTTTTTGGTTTCAGAAAAGTTGCACACGAAATATTCTCGGAATTGGACGAAACAAATTGCGAAGTTCCTGATTTCACGAGACGAAGACGAAGTCCGAAAGAGAGTCGAAGGGGGGCCACAGGGTGGCCACACCACCCCTAGGAGCGGCCAGACCTGGGCCCGCGCCTAGGCATGGTGTGGGCCCCCTAACCTCCACCGACCTCGCCCTTCCGCGTATTTATTCTCCGTCACGGAAAAACCCTGGAGACTAGAACACAATTCCACAAAAAGTTCTGTCGCGGCCGCCATCGCCAACCCTAGTTTAGGAGGGTCCTGAAGCTCTTCTCGGCACCCTGCCGGAGGGGGAGATCATCATCGAAGGCTTCTACATCACCATGCCTGCCTCCGAAGTGATGCGTGAGTAGTTCATCTTTGGACTACGGGTCCATAGCAGTAGCTAGATGGTTGCTCTCTTCAATTTGTGCCTCATGTCTAGATCTTGTGAGCTGCCTATCATGATCAAGATCCATCTTATGTAATGCTACATGTTGTGTTTGCTGGGATCCGATGAATATAGAATACTGTGTTGAGATCAATTATCTATTTGTCATATGTTATTTGTGATCTTGCATGCTCTCCGTTGCTAGTAGATGCTCTGGCCAATTATGTGCTTGTGACTCCAAGAGGGAGTATTTATGCTTGATACTAGGTTCATGTCTCTAGTAATCTGGGGGAGTGACAGAAACCTCTAAGATTGTAGATGTGCTGTTGCTACTAGGGAGAAAACAACAATGTTTTATCCAAGGATAATTCTATTGTTTACTTTACACGCTTTGCTTAATGCAATAATCTGTTGCTCACAACTTAATACTGAAAGGGGTTCGGACACTAACCGGAAGGTGAATTATTAGTCAGAGATGCAGTTGGATTACGGCCTATGTATTATGTTGTAATGCTCAATCGAATTGCATAGTAATTGTCTTGTCATGTATGGTCTTTATTCTGTCAATTGCCCAGTTATAATTTGTTTACCCAGCATGTTATTTGTCTTTATGGAGAGACACCTCTAGTGAACTGTGGACCCCGGTCCTCTTTCTTTTATATTGTTACAATCATCCACTGCAAACGCCTGTTCTGTTTACTTTTTGCAATTACTGTTTTCTTTTACTTTACTGCAAACATCTCTTTCCACTCGATACGTTTAATCCTTTGTTTTCAGCAAACTGGTGAGATTGACAGCCTCATTGAACGTTTGGGCAAAGTATTTTAGTTGTGTTGTGTGCAGGTTCCACGTTGTTGTTGACGTCGGTACTGCGCCCTGCCAAAAGTCAGCTAGCAACACCTTCAGAAGTGATTTCCTTCTCCTACTGGTCGGTTAAACCTTGGTTTCTTACTGAGGAAAAATTTGTCGCTGTGCTCATCATACATTCCTCTTGGGGTCGGTGTGCTTTGCACTCATCAAGGATATTTGCTGGCGCCGTTGCCGGGGATAAATCAAGCCCCGTCAACCGCCATCAAAAGTATTTTCTGGCGCCGTTGCCGGGGAGAAGAAGCGCTTCTGCGAGGGGAGTCTCTCATTTCCAATCTCTTTACTTTGTTATTGTTTTGCTTGTTTTATTTTATTTTATTTTGTTTGCTTTGTTTTATCAAAAATACAAAGAAAAATAGTTTCTATTTTAGCTTTTATTTTTGTTGCTTTGTTTTTATCTTGCTGAAATGGGTGCTATTGAGAACACCAAGTTGTGTGACTTTACTAACGCCAACAACAATGATTTTGCACACCCATTGCTCCACCTGCTCCTGAAGCAGCTTTCTTTGAAATTAAGCCTGCTTTGTTAAATCTTGTTATGAAAGAGCAATTTAATGGTATTAGTACTGATGATGCTACCTCTCATCTTAATAATTTTGTTAAACTTTGTGAGATGCAAAAGTATAAGGATGTAAATGGTGACATTATTAAATTGAAATTGTTTCCTTTTTCTTTGAGAGGTAGAGCTAAAGATTGGTTGCTATCTTTGCCTAAAAATAGTATTGATTCTTGAGATAAGTGCAAAGAAGCTTTTATTGGAAAGTATTATCCTCCTGCTAAGATTATATCTTTGAGAAGTGACATCATGAAATTTAGGAAATTTGATAATGAACATGTCGCTCAAGCTTGGGAAAGAATGAAATCTTTGATAAAGAATTGTCCCACTCATGGACTGACTACTTGGATGATTATCCAAACTTTTTATGCAGGACTGAATTTTTCTTCAAAAAACCTTCTGGATTCAGCTGCTGGAGGTACTTTTATGTCAATTACTTTGAGAACTGCAACAAAACTCCTTGATGATATGATGATAAATTATTCTAAATGGCACACTGAAAGGGCTCCACAAGATAAGAAGGTAAATTCTGTTGAAGAAACTTCCTCCTTGAGTGATAAGATTGATACCATTATGTCTATGCTTGTTAATGGTAAGGCTCATGTCGACCCAAATAATATTCCTTTAGCTTCTTTGGTTGCTCAAGAGGAGCATGTTGATGTGAATTTCATCAAAGGCAACAATTTCAACAATAATGCTTATAGGAACAATTTTGGTAGTAACAATTATAGGCCATATACTTCTGGTAATGCTTATGGCAATTCTTATGGTAATTCTTATGGTAATTGCTATAGCAACAATAGAAGTGCGCCCTCTGAAATTGAAGTCATGCTTAAGGACTTTATTAGTAAACAAACTGCTTTTAATAAATCTGTTGAGGAAAAGTTTGGCAAAATTGATGTTCTTGCTTCTAAAGTTGATAGCCTTGCTCTTGATGTTGAACTTCTTAAATTAAAGGTTATGCCTAATGATATTAAAGAAAGCAAAACTTTGAATGCCATTCAAGTTAGAATTGATGACAATGTTAGGATGTTAGCAGAATTACATGCTAGGTGGGAAATAGAAGATGAAATTGTTAGAAATAATAAAATGACTAAAGTTTGTACCATTACCACCTCTAGCAATACTGAAGTCCCAAATGCTAGCACACCTCCTACTAGTAATGGTAAAATAGTTGGTGAAGGAAAAGTCCCCACTCCCTCTACAAAATTGCCTAGAACCAATAAAAAAAATTCTGATAAGAGTGCTGAAACTTTTCGAAGTGTGGTAGACAATAGTCCTTTTACCTTTGATAAGAATGATTTCGATTTTGATGATTGCAATATCTCTGAAGTGATTAAGTTTTTACAAAAGCTTGCTAAAAGTCCTAATGCTAGTGCTATAAATATGGCTTTTACAACGCATATTACAAATGCTCTAATGCAAATTAGAGAAGAAAAATTAAAACTTACAGCTTCTATTCCTAGGAAAGTAGAATATGGTTGGGAACCCATCATTAAGATGAAAGTAGATGACTTTGATTACAATTCTTTATGTGATCTTGGTGCAAGTATTTCTGTTATGCTTAGAAAAATCTATGATATGCTTAACTTACCACCATTGAAACAATGTTATTTAGATGTTCATCTTGCTGATATTACTAAAAAGAAACCTTTGGGACGAGTTAATGATGTTCTTATTATGGTTAATAATAACTTTGTCCCTGTTGATTTTGTTATTTTGGATATTGAATGCAATGCTTCTTGTCCTATTATTTTGGGAAGACTTTTTCTAAGAACTGTAGGTGCTGTTATTGATATGAGGGATGGGATTATTAAATATCAATTCCCACTGAAGAAAGGTATGGAACACTTCCCTAGAAAAATAAATAAGTCACCTTTGGATTTAATTATTAGAACAAATTATGTTGTTGATGCTTCTTTGCTTGAAATTACTTGATGCAAGTTCTCTTTCTGCGCCTAGCTGAAAGACGTTAAAGAAAAGCACTCTTGGGAGATAACCCAATGTTTTATTTCTGTTATTTTTCTTTTTGTTGAGTCTTGGAATTTATTACTACTGTAATGACCTCTCCTTATCTTTTTATTTTCTTTTTGTGCCAAGAGTAACCTCTAATTGGAGGAAGCTAAGATTTGGGAAATTTGCTGTCCTGATACAGATTCTGGGGCGTCACAAAAAAAATTCGTATTCGCGACCAGAGCGAAATTTTGATCTGCCAATATTTGAGCATATGCCCCAGGTTATTATCTAACTTTTGTTAGTTTAGCACTTTTTGATGTGAGTGACGGAAAAAATTCAAAAAAATCAATCTTCGCAAACTGTTCTGTTTTGATAGATTTCTGCCTCTATTTGTATTTGCCTCTTAATCTCTTTATTTTTGAGTTCTTTTGGGGGAAAGAGCTTTTCAAAGAAGTAGCTACAGTAGCCAATGATTTATTAGATGCTTTACTTATGTTAGAACTGAACTCTAGTGGATTTATTATTTTGATTGCCCTAACGTCGCTAATGAAAATTATGTGGAGTTTTGTATAAAGGAAGTTTTCAAGTGTAGGAAGAGAAGAATGATGTAATGAAATGAAGAATGGACAAAAGCTCAAGCTTGGGGATGCCCATGTCACCCCAAGAAATATTCAAGAGGTACAAGCGTCAAAGCTTGGGGATGCCCAAGGCATCCCCTTCTTCATCAACAAAGTATCATGTCATCTTTCTCGACGCTATATTTTTATTGCTTCATATACTATGTGTTATTCTTGGAGCGTCTTAGTTTTTGTTTTCTATTTTCTTTTGTTTTGTTTGCTGTACTATATAGTTGGATCCCAGCAAATTTATTTTGGAGCAGGCACACTCCGTTTTAATTGCAAAGAACACTCTAGTTTTCACTCTTATTGTTCTCCGAGTGTTCTATTTTTCTAGTACTGCGTTTAGCTCTTGTTTTTCATTCTTATTTTGTTCAGAGCTTGTTTGTTTTCTTTGGTAAGGTGTGATTTAGCTCTCTGATCTTTACTGATTATTATCTATGAGAGTTGTTTCAAATAAGTTGATTGGTGTTGGAGACGAGTAAATGTTTCATGCTTATAGTGATGCAAGGGAAGCTTGTTTAGACTGTGGCATTGACTTTGGCTTGTCATGTTGGATGTTATTTCTATCATATGCTTAATAGTTATTGTTGTAGCATGACTTGTCTCAAATAGCTGAGAGTGCTTAATGTGCCATTGGAAGAATCATGTGTTGTTTTCATTTTGCAAAGCATATTATTGTGGTATTCTCCTTTGATGCTTTATTGGGTTGACTTGGCGCATGCTTATATCATGTTTTGACTACATACCAGTCGCCTCAAGCCTCTATGATCATTTAGTTTTTGACTTGTGATATCACTTTATGCTTTGATTAATAATGTTTTGTCGCTATGCATGATTATGGCCATTATTGCTCTCTTAGTTGGTCGCTTCCAGTCTTTTGCTAGCCTTCACCTGTACTGAGTATGAGCTCTACTCGTGCATCCAACTCCCAAAAACCAAAGTTTTCTAATTGTGTCCATCATACCTACCTATTTGTGGTATTTCATCGTCACTTCCTAGTGAATTGCTTGTGTGCTATCTTTAAATCTTCAAAAAGTTATCACTTGTTTTGTGTAATTTATAGCTCATGGGAAAGTAGTCCAAAAGACTATTGTGGTAAGGATTATGTTACTTATGCATTTTAGTTCTTATAAGTTGCTTGTTGTGTGATAACCATGCTGTCATGGGGAACACCATCATTTTGCCTTTGTTAAATATCGTGTGAATTGCTATGCATGCTCATCTTGTTTGAAGTAAGGAAGATTTACCATGAGTTGCAATGATTGGAGTATGCATATTGTTAGAGAGGAACATTGGGCCGCCAACCAAAGCCATGTTTACATGGTGAAAGTTTCAGCTGTACAAAAGTCCAAACATCTGTTGTCCTTGTTTTCTCGGTATGGATGTCCAAAGTTGAGATCTATCAAAAATGAGAAATCAAATGAGATTGATCACCTAGGACCTTTGTACAGGAGGCAAGGAGGTACCCCTTTGTGACACTTGGTTGAAACATATGTATGCGGTGAAAATTCATGGAAGTCCAAGCTAATTAGGACAAGGTGTGAGCACTAGTAGTATATTATGCATGAGGCAAGCAATCTTATAGGAAGATTTATGCATGAGCCATACTTTTTATCGCTACTGTTGACATGAATTGCATCTCTCAAAATACATTTTCAGTTTCTCTATTGCTTTAAATATAAAAAGCTCTAGCACATGAGTGATCTTGCTACCCTCTGCGTAGGGCCTTTCTTTTACATTTATGTTGAGTCTTTATCTTCTACCTTTGTGCACCAACTAAGAGAGCATAGTTGTCATTCTTAGTATGATGTGCATAGTCTTAAAATTTATTATTGATTGATTCATGATTGTGTTACTGCTTGTTCTCAAATTACTTGTATCTAATCACCCTTTGAACTTTAAAGGTGTCCTAGCATTTATGTTTTGTTATTTCATCAAGGACAAGCTGAGTACCACTTTGTTATGTTTTCTCTTTGACAAACAGTTGCTTTCAGTGCATTATTATTCATGATCTTTTGTTTGAGTTACTTCTTATGTTATAACGTAGCTGCTAAGTTCTATTGTTAGAATTATATCTATCATGCCTATGTTTAGAGCACTTTGATCCCAGCTCATAATGCTTTTATATTTTGATCAAGATTGTGTTGGCTGCATGTCACCTCAATTTTTTTTTATGTTATCACTTACCTACTCGAGGACGAGCAGGAGTTCAGCTTGGAGATGCTGATACGTTGCAAACGTATCTATAATTTTTGATGCTCCATGCTTATTTTGCACCAATTTCTACATATTTTATCTATACTTCATTGCACTATTTATGCCTTTTCTGGAACTAACCTATTGACAAGATGCCACAGTGCCAGTTCCTGTTTTCTGCTGTTTTTGGTTTCAGAAAAGTTGCACACGAAATATTCTTGGAATTGGACGAAACAAATTGCGAAGTTCCTAATTTCACGAGACGAAGACGAAGTCCGAAGGAGAGTCGAAGGGGGGCCACAGGGTGGCCACACCACCCCTAGGCGCGGCCAGACCTGGGCCCGCGCCTAGGCATGGTGTGGGCCCCCTGACCTCCACCGACCTCGCCCTTCCGCGTATTTATTCTCCGTCACGGAAAAACCCTGGAGACCCGAACACAATTCCACAAAAAGTTCTGTCGCGGCCGCCATCGCCAACCCTAGTTCAGGAGGGTCCTGAAGCTCTTCCCGGCACCCTGCCGGAGGGGGAGATCATCACCGGAGGCTTCTACATCACCATGCCTGCCTCCGAAGTGATGCGTGAGTAGTTCATCTTTGGACTACGGGTCCATAGCAGTAGCTAGATGGTTGCTCTCTTCAATTTGTGCCTCATGTCTAGATCTTGTGAGCTGCCTATCATGATCAAGATCCATCTTATGTAATGCTACATGTTGTGTTTGCTGGGATCCGATGAATATAGAATACTGTGTTGAGATCAATTATCTATTTGTCATATGTTATTTGTGATCTTGCATGCTCTCCGTTGCTAGTAGATGCTCTGGCCAGGTATGTGCTTGTGACTCCAAGAGGGAGTATTTATGCTCGATAGTAGGTTCATGTCTCTAGTAATCTGGGGGAGTGACAGAAACCTCTAAGATTGTAGATGTGCTATTGCTACTAGGGAGAAAACAACAATGTTCTACCAAGGATAATTCTATTGTTTACTTTACACGCTTTGCTTAATGCAATAATCTGTTGCTCGCAACTTAATACTGAAAGGGGTGCGGACGCTAACTGGAAGGTGGATTATTAGTCATAGATGCAGTTGGATTACGGTCTATGTATTATGTTGTAATGCCCAATCGAATCGCATAGTAATTGTCTTGTCATGTATGGTCTTTATTCTGTCAATTGCCCAGCTGTATTTTTTTTACCCAGAATGTTATTTGTCTTTATGGAGAGACACCTCTACTGAACTGTGGACCCCGGTCCTCTTTCTTTTATATTGTTACAATCATTCACTGCAAACGCCTGTTCTGTTTACTTTCTGCAATTACTGTTTTCTTTTACTTTAATGCAAACATCTCTTTCCACTCGATACGTTTAATCATTTGTTTTCAGCAAACCGGTGACATTGACAACCTCACTGAACGTTGGGGCAAAGTATTTTGGTTGTGTTGTGTGTAGGTTCCACGTTGTTGTTGACGCTGGTAGTGCGTCCTGCCAAAAGTCAGCTAGCAACACCTTCAGAAGTGATTTCCTTCTCCTACTGGTCGATTAAACCTTGGTTTCTTACCGAGGGAAAACTTGTCGCTGTGCTCATCATACCTTCCTCTTGGGGTTCCCCAACGGTGTGCTTTGCACTCATCAAGGATATTTGCTGGCGCCATTGCCGTGGATAAATCAAGCCCTGTCAACCGCCATCACACACCCCTCCAACATAGACGTACCTCTTTGCAAAGGGAGGGAACTACGGGAATCACATCCTCGTCTCCGCGTGCTCCGTGCTTGGTTACTTCTGTCCATATACTGTCTTTACTAGTATCTTATATCCTGCTAGCTGTAGAACTTGCTTAGTATCTAGATTGTCATATAGAGTAAATTCACCTTAGTTGCATATCTAGAGAATTTACTTTGTGTCAAGATTAATCTGAAAAAGAACTAAAAATTGGGTAGCACCTATGCACCCCCCCCCCCCCCCTAGGTGCCCATACGATCCTTTCACCGGCCCTCCCCGTCAGCTGCCGCTGATATGAAAGTAATGACTTCCATTGTCAACGTAATAACTTTATTCCTTTTACATAATAACCACGCTTGCGCCATGCATATGGCCCAATATTTTATTGGACCTAATTAAATGATACTTACTTTTTAGTACACATAATAAACCCAAAATTGATTACCACAAACATGGAGAGTTTTTCTTAAAATGGCAAGATAGGAAAACAAATATAACATGCATATTATGTACAAGTTAATAACATTTAACACGGGCCGCCACACCACGAGTTCCTAATCGTATGTAGAAATGCCCTGTGTTGCTTGACACAACATTCATCCTCCCGTGCTAGGATGTCAGCCCGATAATTAACTCCACGATTGTATTAGCAATGCTCAAGATATATTGGTATTGTGCGTAACTTTCATAAATACACGTATTGTGCGGGGATCCAGAACCCATATTTTCTTTTTGTTTGGGAAAAAGTTGGGTGGCCTCACCGGTTTCTATTATCTCCAAAATACATATTTTAGGACATGTACAATGGTTTTATTTAGCATTGACACATAAAATGTTTGCGAAGTTGGATGAAAAAGAAATTGAAAAAAAATCATTGTCTTCTCTTAGTTAGGAGATGATCTCTTTGCAAAAATATATCTCGCCCCATATTTAGAACTAGAGATAAATAAATAAAAAATAACCATTTGTATGTCATGTTTTACCGTCATGTATATCTAAATTACGTGGCGGGTTTAAGTTAAGGCCGTGTTATCAACCGTGGTATATGCTCTTAACTTCCTAAAGGCTGCCAATATGCATGCTCATCATCATCTCAATGCATTCTTTAATTAATGCTTTTCATCTCTTAATATTGTCTTGCAAAACTTGGTGTGCAAAATTGTAGTTCCAAATACACCTAAGAGCGTTACAAAGATGCAACACCGAACTCATTGCTAGCGACTCCATCCCTTGAACCATGCAGTGCAAACCACCCCCTGAAGAAGGAAGCCAAGAAGGGCCTCATCCATAGCCAAAACCTAAACATTTGTGTCTAAACTAACCTAGGCAAGCAACTACGCAATCGACTAAAACCACCAAAAAAACGAGCCATGCATATAGAAGCAAATGGGTGTGTCGTGCCAACACACAAGGCATACGAAAACAAATAAATACTCGCAAACTGACTCTAACGAACACCATCAAGGTGGACACATGTGTAGTAGTACATTATGAGGTTCCCGATCTACAAATATAAATGCGAGAAACAAAAACTATAGAAAGGGAAAATTACAGAAAATTTATCTGACATACACACGTCAAACAAAAAAAATGAGAAAACATCAAGACTTTAAATTGACATAAATAGCAGAAGAATTGGATAAATAGACGCAAATTTGGAACCATGCCTTCCGCCCTCCAAGTATGCATGCGCTACCTAGTTATGTAGAAATATAAATCACCGTAACAAATAATATTACAAAAACCATGAAAATACTATAGTCACTCTCATAGCATAAACATATGAACTACATGTAAAATATGGAGTTAACTTCATAAATTCACAAACCAAATATAAAACAGTAAATCACAAGACAATGAATGATACAAAATAACTAACTACAAATATATACAAGAAAAAAAGATTCACAAATATATGAAAAAAGCAAAATATTAACATAAATAACCACGGACGCGGCGTGCCGCTGCGCCGAGGCCTACTAGTGTTGCCTAAGCGAGAGCAGCTCGGGGCCTCCTCTCGAACCCTCTAGTGCTACAGGAAATGAGGGCGAAAAGGAGGCGGTTTTGGTCCCCGGTTCTCTCGCCGGCGAATCTGGTGCTCCCCTTCGCCTCTGGTGGCCGGTTTCGGCACCGTGAGGTGGAGGGGAACGCTGGATTCCGTCATGCGTGTACAGTCCTAGTCTATCTAGGTGTGCGCGCCTTTGGTGGTGTCTCTGAGGCGGTGGCGGAGGCGTTGCTTCGGCTTTTTGTCCTCTCCTCTCTGGCCCCGTTCCGGCGGAGTCTGCTCCGGTTCCGCTGGGGAGATGGTGGAGGTGGTGTTTGTACAGGAGTGAAGATGGCGGCCGGTGGTCGTCGCCTTTGGTGGCGGCGCTGGCTGAGGGAAGACAACGGCGGTCCAGGAGCAGGTACGTGGCCCGACGGCGAGGGATCTGGTAGCCTCCTGCACGGGAGCCTAGATCCGGAGCGGGATGAGCTCGGCGTGTCGCCGGCCGATGCAGTCTTACCGTCCATATCCAACTCGTTGGAGTTGGTGGTTCATGCGGCTCACTAACGCCCTTTGGCTAGGGGTTCATCTTGCTCCAAGATTTTCGATTTGAAGCTATTGGTTTCCATCTCTGCTGCGTGCGGCAGCGGTGGTTTCCGCCGTATCCAAGTCGCAAGGTTGAAGAAGGTGTCCTGGTCCACTGTTTGTTCTTGTATTCGTACTCGTATGTGGTCTGTATCTTTTTTCATGTACTAGTAAGAATGCACGTGCAATACACGTCTTTTAAAATATGACGTCTTTATTTAATGGTCCATTTAAATAGGTTCCATGGCCCATCGGTGTGAGGATGCACATGCAACTTATATCCAACACAAACGACATCTTGTAAAATTTGAGGATCCATATTTCTTTCCCCATCCTTGAAGTCTCGATTCCCACACGCGAACTACATATTTAGAAATGTCGGGCAAAATATCTGTCATCGGTAAAGATTAGCATCCACAAACCACATAACGAC
The DNA here is from genome assembly GCA_012064385.1 of Puccinellia tenuiflora. Lineage (NCBI taxonomy): Eukaryota > Viridiplantae > Streptophyta > Magnoliopsida > Poales > Poaceae > Puccinellia > Puccinellia tenuiflora. The sequence continues at coordinate 713,103 of QRDG01000193.1, forward strand.
CTAAGTACAAAAGATTAATGGTGCACTTTTCAATTAAAATACCATATACATTTAAAAATTTAGAATATTTAACAATTTTGAAGCAAACATGATGTTTAAAATATTAATGTAATCCTAAAGTTAGTTGGACCAAAGGAAATCCCTAACATTAGTTTTGTCTAAATTAAAACAGAAGAGACCTTTGCTAAGTAGTAGTTATTTGAAAAAGCTTGAAATTGTTATCATTACCAACGACGAAGTATACAAGTTGTTTAAATCACTTAGGTGGACAAGAAAAATAAAGGAGAGTTGGTTTTTTAAGTGATGTAGCCGCTCAGTCGTACCAAAAAAGAAACAAAGAAAAGCCCAAATCGGACACATCGTCTCATTCCTCACAACCTCTCTCTCTCTCATGGTCCCTACTCCCTATGTCCGCTCCAGGCTCCACTGCCTTGCCGCTGCCGGCGCCGAGTGCCGCCCCCTACCCTGCATCCCCGCAGCCGGCGTGAGGAGCTCCACTCCCCCGGCTCACCAGCTTCCGCGAGTTCCGCCCCCCTTCCCGCTGCCGCGAGCCCGTAACGACCAGCCCCTCCCTACCTCTGAGCCCCGCTAGCTGCTGCCTCCCTTTCCTCACGCCTTGCTTCGACATCTTGGTCGATTCGGGTCACCGAAGATCCCAGGAAGGCGCTGGGATCCTGTGGAGAGTAGGACGCGCGAGGCTCGGCATGCTCGCTGGAGGCCGGACGATGCCGAGCTTGAAGCCGATGTAGGTCTCCATCTGATTCGCGGCGCGTCCAACGCACGTGCGTTGGAGTGCTGCACGGTGCCGGCCTCCTCTCCCGCGGGACATGCGCTGGTGAATCGTAGCAAGCGCAGAGGGACTCTCGTCTCGTGAGGATGCCCTGCTCTGCGCCTACCGCTTCCGCTCTTCTCGAACTCTGACGCATGCCCACAAAGGTTCGTATGTTCCCTCTCATATCCAGACTCCTCTGTTATTGTCTGCTGCATGTTTGAGCATATGGGCATCGAGCTTGCTTGCATATATTCTGCGCTGCATCTCTCTGTTGCTGTGATTATTTGGTGTTTGTGACAGCATTATGTGATCAAATTGAAAATTTCAAAGTCCATCCATAGGCTGTAATTTGATGCATGAATTAGGAGATCACCGCCCCAATCGGATTTGTGCATCTTCCAGCAACTTAGGTAGAATAAAATTGATACCGTGCTTGCATATGTGTTGTGAGGTGTGTTGGATGAGAGAGGGAGCAGCTCTTGAGTGAGGAAAGGAAGCTACAGAATACTTGTTAGTTTTATTCCCAGTCTCTGTTTGGTTATGCACACACCGTAGACAAATGTTTCAGGATTCTTGGTAAATTCAAAATAGGGTTTTATTATTTATAAGCATGCTTCATATATTGCATATAGTGTACTCTTCTGAAACTAAAAAATCGATATCCGCTTATAAGTTCCTGGCTTGCATCCCGGTGTAAATACGTCAAGATGAGAAATGAAGGACATTCCGATTACATTAGGATCATTAATTGTCTTACACCTAAATGTTTTTTTTTCTAGATAAAGTATTTATACTATAGCACCACAAATCTGATTAAACTTGATTAGTATCTTTTAGAGAATCACATGTGCGGTAGTAGCATAAGAAGACCTCAAAGGCTGGAACACATGAAAACATCCTATTAGTGTTCCTTGGGACTGTGTATTGCGTCCAGATTTACTACTCTTGATACATAATATATGACCATCTCTGTTTTGGGGTAACAAACTTGAGCGCTTCTCCTAATAGGAAGTGTGAAAGTAGTTCTGTTACTTTTATGAAATGGTTTCATATTGTTGTAATTATACTGAAGTAAATAAGGGCACGTGCAACGCACGATGTCTACTATTGCTCCGTATATTTCATTCTATGTTCATTTTCAACTCATCTGAAGTAACAGGATTACAAAAAAAGGCTTAAATGAACTGACCTGTTAGCACAAGAGATGTTTCATGCTATGTTCATTTTTAGTCTACCATTGCCAAAACTTATGATTCTTCAGCAAGAAGTTAGTGTTTTGACAAGACATGTCTGGCGGTCTATGTTTCTACGCGTGATTACCCAAAACAGTAGGCTTTATGCTCCACTTTAGAAAATGGATGAAGTACCTGGGATATTGCACAATCACTTTAAGAGCATCTTCATGGTTCATAGCATAAACTGAATCTTTGATTTGATAACAGTAGAGGGGAGATCATTGAGCACACATCTTTCGTAGACATCAGAGTGCAACAGTCCACCCACTTACTTACACCAAGTAACTTATATGCAGTTATAATTTTCTATCTAAATTCAAATCCAGACATGAACAATTAACTTGGATGCTTATAGTTTGTCCAGATAATTTATCAAGGGAAGCAATGCATTCTAAACCGTTCCTCACATAGTGCATGGTCGCATTAGTTTGGTATCAGAGATCCTCATCTAGTCTTGCAGTCAAGAAATCCTCAGAAGAACTACTCCAAACCCCTCCTACTTGGAGATGTCATGGATTTGTCGACAATATCATTGGTCTAAAAGAAACATGAGAGGGTGCCATTACCAAAATCAGTAAGTTCTATAAATAAAGTAGCATTTATATCTCGACCAGTTCCAATGAGCTCCATGCTCCATTCATAGTGTGTAACCGTGTAAGTAGTACACATTAACAGTGCATACCAAATGATAATCATCAGTTTAACTTTTAAAAAGGTGTGTTGTAAGGCTTTATTGCTCCTTACACTGAAATCTTGTATCTTTATGAAAACTGGGCATATTCTCTTCGTTGAGTTTGGAAAACCTCTTACATGATGCAATCGTACCACATGTTGTATATTGACAAAAGTAACTACACATGGTTGTTGTGTCTGAAGGATCATGTCATAGTTCTAGTGACCTCACTAAATTACTATCTGGAGAAGTACTTTTTACAGTCTAATTGTCATGTGCTGCCAATGGGTAGAACAATAGAGGTTAGAAATTCAGACCTAGCCTCAGTCTTCCAATCTAATAGTCGTGTGTAATCTTCCTACAAGATGTGAATATCAAGGCTGATGTGCAGCCAAAAAATACGTATTAGTTTCTTCAAAATAAATAAATAAGTGGTACCATCAATCCAAAACAAGAACTGAAAAAAGTTCATACATCTTGGGGCGCTGTATAATCATCCTTCACCATGTTTAGCATTGGATGTGTGTGCAGGATTCGCTGCAAGGAAAAGCCGCTTGGAGCACGCCATCAGCAGGGGTGCCCGTCAGAATCAATTCTGAAGCATCCGAAAATAAGAAGCCTATGACTAAAAACCAAAGTTGGAGGAAGAGAGAGACGTACCAAGACGATTCCGCCCGACGCGGGCTCGCGTGGGGCAGCCGCAAAGGAGGCGCTCCCGGCGGCGAGTCGCCTCGAGAACCTGCTATCGCCTGCTGGCGGCCACCTCGCGGCACTCCCGGACACACATGTGTGCTCTCTCCGGCGCCAGCAGACCGGCGCGTCTGCAGCAGCGGTGGTGGTCGCGGTCTTCCTCGCCTGATCCGTATCCAAGCGTCTCGAGCGACGGAGCAATGGAGATCGATGTGGTGGAACGGTTCTAACTTCTGATTGTGTTCCCTGACCTTTGGGATACAGCGCGTCGAGCAGATCAGGACACGGACCTGCGCTCGCGTGATGGAGTCAGCCGGCTGAACATTGAATCTTAGCCATCTGATCACCTGGCGGACCATCCGGCCGGCTGAACATTGAATCTTAGCCATCTGATCACCAGGCGGACCATCAGAGAAATATGGACTCTTGGATTCCATCGGGTGGGTTAGATCGGAGGCTCCTGGTTGTTCCGTGTACACTTACTTTGGTGGCTTTAGGAAAATTCATGTTCACTCTTTTATTAGTAGTATATATAGATATAGATAGATAGGTGAATAAAAGTTGCTTCCGTTCAAAAAAAATGTTGCCTAAGCCAAAACACGAGGCCAAAATGCCAGGCCTGGGCATAGCGAGCCAGGCGGGTCAAGGCAGCTGACCTGCACGAAATCTAAAGTTTTCTGCGGCTAGGATAGTGCCGGCCTGCCGGGGGCCCAACTTACATGAGGAAATGCATTTCTCCGTCCCACCTGCAATCTTGGACACAGAAGCGTGTGGGGAACGTGAAGATTCAGATTGCAGTGGCGCATGCATGCGATCATCTTCAGGTTTCACGCTGCCCAGGACCGACGTGTTCTGTCGCTAGAGGAGGTCTGGCTGCGGAAGGAGGTTTGGCATCTCTGGAGCGTACCATTGCGAGGCAGCCATCACGGGTTAGATGGCTTCGTGATGGCGACGCAGACACGAAGATATTTCATGCGGTGGCCAATGGAAGGAGGATAAAGAATTTCATACCTGCGGTAAAAGTGGGAGAGGAACTGTTGCCACGCAAATTTGCCGCGCAACACCAGGATAATCGTCGTGATTTCGTGACGACGAACGGATGATTTACTAGCAAATCAACAAAGGAAACCTCAATTTTGGAGAGGAGGGACGACCGTTTTACAGCGCAAAACGACGGCCGCACAACCTGTAAACGAAGTCCTGCACCCTATATAAAGGGCTCTGGCCGATTGACGGAGATACCAATCGATCTATCACAGAAATACATCTACTTTTTTACATTCTTATTTTTATCTTTCGTTCATCATGGCAGCTAAACCGAATATGACCTGGTTCGGTTACCATGTATTTAAAATACGCCTACAAAATCTACTCACTGATCTAGAATACGTACACGTCTCAGGCCATATTCACGTACAAGCAGTCTTGCCTTGCTGATGAATAAAATACTCCGGACGGGAAAGATGCTACACTACGGGAAAAAGATAAGGCGCCGACGGCCACATACCAAAACACCGTCGGCACAGTCTGTGCCGACGGCCACCGTCGGCACAGCCCCGTCGGGCAAGATCAGGTCGGGCTAGGTAAGTTGGCCGTCGGCACAGACTGGCCGTCGGCACATCAGTCTGTGCCGACGGTGAAACCGTCGGCATAGTTTTTCCAAATTTTCAAATTTTCTTTTTCAAAAAAAAATCAAATTATTTTTTCAAAAAAAAAATCAAATTTTTTTAATTTTTCTGTGCCGACGGTGTTACCGTCGGCATAGCATTTTAAAAAATTCAAATTTTTTCAAATTTTTTTTCTTATTCTTTATTACTTGCTAATATTTCACAAGACACTTTTAACTCTAAGCACACTTAATCTTAGGTCAAATTGCACTTGTGGTCAAACTTCGCAGTTGGTCACCCATCCTCACACTACTCCCGCCCCGGCATGCTTAACTTCTTGGTTCTCTTCGGATGAGCTTCCATTAAATAAATGACACCTTGTTGTTAATACTACCATATCAATCCTATTAACCCTTTGACCGTGATGCCACACCTCTATATTTTTGAATTCTAAACAATTAGTTAAATAAACAACGATGAATATATATAAGTAATAATAATATAGTATTTGAATAAAAATTAAATGATTTTATTTTTGTCTTTTTATTTAATATAGAATAATTAATATCTTTAAATCAGTAAATGCGAATTCGGCAAATAATATGTCTAAATTGATCAGAAAAATGAGACGGATACAAATATGATATCCATATAATCATTTGAACCTACAAAGTTAATTTACTCAAAAATCATGAGCATTAGATTAAGTACCTCTAGTTCAAATATGACCGACTTTATCGGAAATAAGGTGAGAAACGGCCTCGGCATGGCATAGTTTGCCGGAACGAGGTCATATTTGGCACGTGTGTGGGCCCTAGGATGGGAAGCAAGACCCCTGATGCGGATTTCCAATCCGACCCACGGACGACCCATTTTTTATTTTTGGCATGCCCAAACAGTTTTTTTTTGTGAAGCAGCTACATGGGGCGCATTTTAGTATGGCGCGAAACCTCCGTGCAGTGATAGTAGACCACCTACGCACCACCTATCATATTCCATATGCGCGTAAAAAAAATCTGGGTACCCGTGCGGCTTCCGGCGGTGTCCCGCCGAATCCGCTGGAAACTGACCGGATTTAAACTAGGGGTACACTTTCCTTCGCTCAAGAAATTCTAGGAAAAATATTTTTAGGTCTACGATGGGTCATTTTATTTGCTAAATTTTATCCGTTAAGCGCGTTCGCGAACGGTTGAACCCGCGCGCCCGGTACGGTCATACCGCATGTCCCGGAGGCCCCGTTTTGCCAAGTTGGTAAACTAAACGAAGTCGAAAAATCACGCAGAGCCGCGTGGCATCATTTTATGTGTCCTAGTAACCACTCCAAAATACGGAATCTGGATACGGCAATTATCTTGGAAAACCCTTCACGAAGAGGGCTATCACGTCCGGAGTTCTATGGCTTTTAGGGGAAATGAGTAGGAAACGGCCCGTGGCACCACATAGTTTGTCGGAACGAGGCTATATTTGCCACGTGCATGGTCCCTACGATGAGAATAGAGACCCCGGTCGCGGATTTCCAATCCGACCCACGAGCGACGGTATTTTTATTTTCGGGGTGACGGGGCGGCTTTTTTCTGTGAAGCAGCTACGGGGTGCGCATTTTAGTATTGCGCGAGACCTCCGCGCAGTGGTAGGATACCTCCTACGCATCACCTATCATGTTCCATATGCGCGTAAAAAAAATCTGGGTACCCGTGCGGCTTCCGACGGTGTCCCGCCGAATCCGGTGGAAACTGACCGAATTTGAACTAGGGGTACACTTTCCTTCGCTCAAGAAATTCGGGGAAAATGTTTTTAGGTCTACGACGGGTCACTTTATATGCTAAATTTTGTCCATTTAGTGCGTTGGCGAACGGGTGAACCCGCGCGCCCAGTACGGCCATACCGCATGTCCCGGGGCCCCGTTTTGCCAAGTTGGCAAACTAAATGAAGTCAAAAAATCACGCGGAGCCGCGTGGCATCATTTTATGTGTCCTAGTAACCACTCCAAAAGACGGAATTGGGATACGACAATTATCTTGGAAAACCCTTCACGAAGAGGGCTATCACGTCCGGAGTTCTATGGCTTTTAGGGGAAATGAGTAGGAAACGGCCCGTGGTACCACATAGTTTGTCGGAACGAGGCTATATTTGGCACGTGCATGGTCCCTAGGATGGGAATAAAGGCCCCGGTCGCGGATTTCCAATCCGACCCACGGGCGACGGTATTTCCATTTTCGGGGTGACGGGACGGCTTTTTTTTGTGAAGCAGCTACGGGGTGCGCATTTTAGTATTGCACGAAACCTCCGCGCAGTGGTAGGATACCTCCTACACATCACCTATCATGTTCCATATGCGCTAAAAAAATCTGGGTACCCGTGCGGCTTTCGGCGGTGTCCCACCGAATCCGCTGGAAACTGACCGGATTTGAACTAGGGGTACACTTTCCTTCGCTCAAAAAATTCCGGGAAAAATGTTTTTAGGTCTACGACGGGTCATTTTATGTGCTAAATTTTGTCCATTTAGTGCGTTGGCGAACGGGTGAACCCGCGCGCCCGGAACGGCCATACCTCATGTTCCGGGGCCCCGTTTTGCCAAGTTGGCAAACTAAATGAACTCAAAAAATCGCGCGGAGCCGCGTGGCGTTATTTTATGTGTCCTCGTAACCACTCTAAAAGACGGAATTAGGATACGACAATTATCTTTAAAAACCCTTCACGAAGAGGGCTATCACGTCCGGAGTTCTATGGCTTTTAGGGGAAATGAGTAGGAAACGGCCCGTGGCACCACATAGTTTGTCGGAACGAGGCTATATTTGGCACGTGCATGGTCCCTAGGATGGGAATAAAGGCCCCGGTCGAGGATTTCCAATCCGACCCACGGGCGACGGTATTTTCATTTTCAGGGTGATGGGACGGTTTTTTTTTTGTGAAGCAGCTACGGTGTGCGCATTTTAGTATTGCGTGAGACCTCCGCGCAGTGGTAGGATACCTCCTAGGCACCACCTATCAAGTGCCATATGCGCGTAAAAAAAATCTGGGTACCCGTGCGGCTTCCGACGGTGTCCCGCCGAATCCGCTGGAAACTGACCGGATTTGAACTAGGGGTACACTTTTCTTCGCTCAAGAAAATCTGGGAAAAATGTTTTTAGGTCTACGATGGGTCATTTTATGTGCTAAATTTTATCCGTTTAGCGCGTTGGCGAACGGGTGAACCCGACGCGTCATAACTGAAGCCATAAAACCTCAAACATTATAGCTCATTTCTAAGAAGGTTTGTTTAGATATTTGAAATATTCCATGTTTGATATTTTTATAAGATAGATCTTATTTTTCTGCAAATTTTGATATATTATACTTATTTTTCTGAATTCGAATGATTTAGTTATGCTTTTTTAAAGATTGATGTGAAAAAATAGAAAATAGCTATGCCGACGGTTTTACCGTCGGCACAAGTCTGAATTGAAAAATAAAAATAAAAACAATTTGTGCCGACGGCCAGACTGGGCCTGTGCCGACGGCCAAAACTGTGCCGACGGTGACCGTCGGCATAGGTCCGTTTATGCCGACGGCCAGACTGTGCCGACGGCCAAACTGTGGCCGTCGGCATAGGTCCGCCTATGCCGACGGCCCCGACATTTGGCCGTCGGCACAGGCCCTGGCCGTCGGCGCAGTCTGTTTCTCCCGTAGTGAACCGCACCAGCTAATAACGATCACACTTCACCTCATGCGCATATAATTCCCTTGATCGCAGACTTGCAATTCACCTTTCCTGACTTGTACCTTCAGCTTAACATATGCGTCTTTCTAGGACTTCCTCTTGACAGCATCATGGTAGCTTAGCGTATTCCTGAATATGTGCAGAACTTCTCCTCAGTATCATTAATCCATGCAAAACTCTGCATGATTGCTTCTCCTCATAATAAACTTCCTTGCGTGATCTGCCGCTTTGGCATCTGGACTGGAACCAAGCCTGCATTTTGAACTAGACAACAAATCCAAATTTATATGTCAATCAAGAATTTAACCACACGCACATTTACATTAATTTGGCCCATAATTATCTAATAGCCAAATTATGTACTCAACACATGCCCCCTGTTTTTGGTACAAATGGATTTATCAAAAACACTATGACTGTACCTCAGAACGATGTCGTCGCTTCACCGACGATATCATTACTTAGGGCGATGTCCAAAGAACACATCGGCCAAATTTTCTCTGGGTGATACGTCAAACAATATATCGGCCAAATTCTGCTTAGGGCGATACTTCAAAAATATATCGGCCAAATTTTCTTAGGGTTAACAAGGAAGAGGAAGACTGACTCAACATAAAAGTAAAAGAAAGTCCCTTCATAGAGGGAAACAAGGATTAATCATGTACTAGAGCTTTATTTTTTTATTTTTTTGATAGAAGTAAAACAGTTTTGACACATGCATACTTTTGTCAACGACTTCACAGCAAAGAAACAAGCTAGTACCCCATTTCAAGCAAGGCTTTAAGACTTGTGAGAGCGGCCGGTTTTAGAGGAACGAATACGTTCCACTTTCTCCTTTGTTTCACCACTAACCAATGTTGAGCTGATTTCTCAGATTTTCATTGTGCGGAGGAGAATGGTGAGTTATATTTATATTTTGCTTAAACCGCTCTCGGGTAAATTCAAGTGAGGACGTGAACCATCAACCTTAGGAGTTACTATCATTAGAAGGTGAGCATGGGTAGCTACTCCATTCTTCCTCCTTTTGTTCATCACTCTCTTCCTCTTTTTCATCCAATGAGCTTTCATTTTCAGCAATTTCTTCTGCCACAGTTTCCTGCAAGGCATTACTCTCTTCTTTTGGGGGAGATTGTCACAACAGTGGAACACGGGGTTCCCCTGATGCGGTCAAAGTGGGTCCACCACCAGTGGGCCCACCAAGAAGGCGAACAAAGCAAGGGTTCAACACTGGCAGATGTGCCCCCCATCTGCCCCCACGACAACCAGACAAGGACGGCATCAACAACCACGAATAAGGACCGGGTGGCCTTCTGGGGTCACCCTCAACCCGGCAGACGACGCGGAGGTCCCGGGGACCCGGACGCCCAGCGGGAGGCCAGGCTCATCCCTGGGATCCAGCCTCCGTACAAGTGAAGGATATAAGCTTGCTAGCTCCTGCTGGAAGCTCCTAGAAGACTTGGGCGCCAAGAAGATGTAGGCGCCGCGGGGGGACATGGTCGGAAAAGGTGTCAGCCTTTGTCCGCCCGCCCTGCAAATGGTGGGCGACCGCACCTAACCCCCCTCAAAAGAATACTTGGATGAGAAGAGGCCACGTCGCCCCATAAGAAGAACCTGGAGGGGTTTTCCCGCCAAAAACCCCTCCGCCCCCAAAGGTGCCCTTGTGGGATCCCCTTAGCCTATAAATGGAGGACCGATGCACCGGAGGGAGGGGACGGAATTCCAGAGAGTGGGAAGTTAGGCTAGGTAGTGCACCAGACAAGAATAGCACAGGCGAGAGGTGATCTCCTCCGGGACAGGATCTGCTCGTCTTCAACCTCTAGCCAACACCTCTCGGGTTCTCACCCGCAACCACCTCTGTAAGCCACACCATGATGAACCACTCAATCCAGACATGCAGGAGTAGGGCTTTTAGCCTCCGGGCGGCCTAAACCTGGGTAAACTCCCTGTGTCTATGTTGCTTGCTAGTACGTAGATCGGAGGTCTCGACGAGGTTCTCCCGGAAGTAGGCATCTCCCAGACTCCTTCGCTCCCCGTGCCAAACCTAAAAAGGGGGTATCCTTTACTCCCGGTGTCCGTGATCCAAGACACGACATGTGGCACGCCAGGTAGGGGGCGCAAGTGTTGGATTCATCTTCATCGACTTCGTGATCATCGCCGAGATCTACCTCATGTTCTTCGTCGACCATGCCGCCGAAGAAGAGGCCCGATATCACAGCTTCCAAGCTGGCCTCCCCACACGCACTCAGGCTTCTGGTGAGCACCGCGCTGCTGTGGCAAACCTGAACGCTCCTCCTCCACTGCCTCCGGAGAAGGTGGTGCCGGATGGAGGGGGCGGCAAAGTCCGGAGCGGTGAGGATGAGGTTGCACAAGGGAACTTCACCAGGCCTCACCCCGCACGGTCGGGAGGAGGGAAGAGGGTCGACGACAACACCGGAAAGGATCCCATTGCCGGGGAGAAGAGCGACGACATCCGCGCCGGCAAGGGTCAGCAAGGCACCAGAAGCCAGTCCTGCACGCTCCTCTCCGCAGACGTGGAAGCTCGTCACGACGCCCTCGTCACTGCCAAGGCCCTGATGTAGTTTCCTCTGAGCACTGACAACCCCAAGGTCTACCAGGAGTGGCGGATCAGTATGGAGGGGCTCCTCCACTTCGCCGACGGTGGTCCCAGGTGTGAGCCCGCTCACGCTCCCACCTTCGACAGTCCCGGAGCCGAGGTGGCCGAGACACGTGAACCCCAAAATCATCTACGGGGCGAGCACCAAGGCGAGGCGGTACCAACACGAGCAAACCCTCCTGCGGCCGGTCGGGCAAACCACGACTGTGACCCGCTCATCTCTGTTGGATCGTCTTCCACACGCAACCGAGATCTGCACAACGACCTCAACAACCACCAGCATGAGGACATGTGCACCCGCATCGAGCGCCGCCAAGAGCGCCATCATCGGGAGGATCGGGACGACGACATCGACGAGGGCTGCCTCGCCCTCTCTCCTGAATTCTGCCAGACCACCTGGCCCAAGAAGTTTAAGATCGACGTCCTCCGCTACGATGGCACCACCAACCCGCGGGACTTCCTGTAGCTCTACTCGTGATGAGGACATCCCTAGTACTTTACCATTTTCTTCTACCAATGATGTTGCTGCTCAAGACAAGCCCAATGAAGTGAGGATTGGACCAATGACAAGAGCTCGTGCCAAGCTACTTGGACAACAGGTGAACTCACTCTTAATTGAATATGATGTTTGTAATAATGAGAACTTTATACTGCCTAAGTCTATGCATTTGTGTATGATTAGGGTTGTTGATAACACAAATGTTGGAGGACCAGAGGAGCAACAAGAATCGTAGCACGACGTCACCTATGGTGAGAGGGAGGAGTGGGAGGCATGCGCAAAGAAGGATGATGAAGAAACCAAGGCAGCCCGGACTGAGGCCGGCCAGGCACCCGAAGCTCCCGGCCACCAAGTCGCTGGAAGGCCGGCCCTTGCCCGGCCTAGGCTGTGCATGCACCCGAAGCAGCTGGCCTCAGCCCGGCCTAGGCTGGGCATGCACCCGAGCCGGCTGGCCTCAACCCGGCCTCAGCCCAGCCAGGTCGGCTAGGCTGCCATGCAAATCCTAGCCCGGCCTTGCCCCGGCCTGTGCGCCAGATTTTCGGCCGAACCCACTTTTGGGTCGGTTTGTACCCGTTTGAGTCCGAACCAAGATAGGTTTTGAGTTAGGTCGGTTGGCTCCCTTAAATAGCTAGGGCCGGCGGCTATATAGAGTTAGACCACGTTTTGATTAAACCCTAGATTGGATTGCTAAGCATTCATCTATACTAGAATTACTCTTTGCTTCGATCGGGAATTCACCCCTCCACTTTGTTTCGATCTGGAGGTTATTGCTACCAAAGTTTGAGTGTGATCTGTTGTTCCATTGGGAATTAGTAGATTGCAGAAAACCGCTACGTTGCATGTGAGGCGTCGCGAATATCCATTGGGTTGAAGAGTTGTTGCATTGGCAATAGGGGAGCAACAGGAGAGTTTGTCGGAATCTCGCAAGTTATCTACCATCATCATCCATCTACCACCGCTCATTGAGAAGATCGGGCCACCCCTTATCATCTTGGTATCAGATTTCCAGCGTTTACTCGGTGAGCATCCACAAATCCACCCCTGTAGATTTACTGTTTTTTGTCCTATCCAGAAAAAGCCAAAAAATATTAGGATTAGTTTTCACCATAGCCTTAGATTACATCTTTAGTCAAGTTCTAGTTGCTGGTCGTTTTTCCTTTCGCGTACCTTCAATTCTCCTTTTCCGAGACTGTTTTGGTAAAACGGCCATAACTTTTGCATACGAACTCCGTTTTCGACGTTCAACCCCTCAAATCATTCGTCTCGAAAAGTTTACGCCTTCTCGGCGGTCTCAGAATCCCCAAATTTGTCCGGGAACATCAAGTTTTTGGCATTTGAAGTTTCAGTTTCGGTAAAAACCGAACTTTTTGTGCAAAACATAGACACAGCCTTTCTACAGCCCATGATAGGAGCTTACCCATATAAGACTAGCTAACATTTTGTGCTCACAGGCTGCTCTTGGATGTGTGTCTTGTTGCTTTTCATGTTTTTGGTCATAGATAGTTAAAAAAAATATAGATATATATACCGATGTGCAAAGTTTCTTTATCCTTTGTGACACTGCTAGTACTTGAGCAATCGTGTGCCTGTTAATCTGAGCTACTTTCCAGTGTCTTTCTAGTGCATTGTAACATCCTTGTTCCTAGTTGCATTGCCCAGTTTATCTCCACCGTGTGCGTTTTCCGTGTGTCATACGACCAGCACTAGGGTTTGCCTTTTTGTGTAGTTAGGTATCCCTACCAAGCTCCACTAAAATACCCTGGTTTTGTTGTGTAACACTTTGAGACCCATAATATTTGCTTCACCCCATTCGTGCACGTTCTGTCCATACAAGTGGTAAGCCATACTATTCACTTTGGAACGGTAAGATACACAATTTCTTTTGGTTTGAGTGAGTTGAGAGTTTTCCACATACATATTTCTATATATCCTTGTGTGCACTAATCATGTCTTCAGGAGATGAGAATGATAGTGAGGTGACGCAAAAGAAGGATGGCAACGCTCCTGTTTGTTGGGCCGAATATGAAGCTCTTCGAGATCACCTGACACGTCAGTTCAACGCTCAATGTGACAAGTTGCAAGCAGATTTGACTGCTACGGATCTGAAGGTTGATAATGTGCTACAAACAGCAACGGAGTCCGTAGCTGCCTTGACAGCGATTCAGAATGGAGAATTTTGAATATTTTAAAGATATCAGTTGAAAATTTTACTTGGAGTGGCAGGGAAATAGCACATGTAGGTTGGTATGGTGTACACAGATGGCAAAGATATTTGGCTCAGGTATTTGGATGCACGAGAAGTATTCCCTCTCAGTACGAAATTTTTGGGCTTAGCAGGATGAAGCAAACACATAACATCAACTTGATTCAATGAATGACTACAGATATACATCATGCATAACCACTAGACTTCACACCGTCTACCTTGTTAGCCAAACCAACTCTTTGCAAAAAGAATTTCTAGACTTTGAGATCTACCAAGCAGGACAAGCACCACAATTTTAAGGCTTTACGGTAATTATTCACTAATCCACTCTTACTAGATGATCCACAAGTTTAAGCATTAATCTACTTCATATCTCTAAACAATTGACAAGTATCAAAGATTGAAGACAATGATCTACAAGATTATGCAAGCGCTTTTCTCACTTCCGACATGATAATTTCCTTTCAACCAAACATCAATCAACTCTCCAAACAAATATAAGTGAAGCAAGAGAGTAATTTATATAAAATAACTAATAGCTCCGTAGCTAGATGGTACTCCCATCTCCCATGTTGATCAATACAATAGTCTAATGAGCTGCCTTACATGATTGAGATTCATCTGATGTAATCGGTGTTGTGTTTGTTGGGATCCGATGAATTGTGGAATTATGATAAAGTTTGTTCATCACTTATATCTATGTTTTATTTAATATCTTGAATGCTCTTCGATCCTTGTGATTGCCTTGATCACCTAATTACTTGTTGATGCATGTAAAATGCACACATGAACTTTGCATTATAATTCTCATATTTCAATCATATTTGCATCATATAAGGGTTATATCATTGTTTTATATTGATTTTGGGGATAATTAACAGTTTCCCCATTTATTTGGAATCAACCCTGCACTAGCAGAAAACCCTATTTTCTATATTTTGATGTTTCAGGGAACCGCACTTCTTAGGGCGATATCTATAACAATATATCGGCCAAATTTTCTCAAGCTTCAGATGCACGAAATTCAGCTGGTAACGCGTGTATTATAATAGCATCCATTTCAGTAGGTACATCTTTATTAAGTTCTGAGCTTTCATCATCCATCATGTCATCGGTGGAGTCCTCAGCCGTGTTATCTGCTAGTTCATCAGCTGTGTCATATTTGGTTTCATTCTCCTCCACCACGATGCGCTTTTCCTTCCAAATTTTTGTAGGCACCATTGGTCTTTCTCCATTGAACAATTCATCGCACTTTTTCTTGGTTATTTCTTCCTTGATCTCCAGTGCCCGCATCCGCTGAACTCGTCGTTTCTGAGTGTGTGTTAGTCCGGCCGGACACCAACGAGTTCCTGACTTGGTTCCTGGAGCGACTGACTTAATTCTTCTGCCCCCCGAGTCTCTCGGCCAATACTGACGTACTCTCGTTCCTGGGATAAATATTTTTTCCTTAGCCGAAATACTTTTATGTTGATCATATACACCACCGGATACATTGCTCTGGCCTCCCATATTGCTTGAATTCCCTCGGTGTGTAGATGTGCTTCTGATCCAACGGCTCACAAGCGCTCAAAGGAAACACATGATTTGTGTGCTTCTGATCCAACGGCTCACAAGCGCTCTAAAGAAACACACGATACATGTGCTTTCGATCAAACGGCTCACAAGCGCTCGAAGGAAACATACGATCCGTGTGCTAGCTTCTTGCCATATCACTATATATATGTAGGCTTGGCCGCCATTGCCATATCACATCTAAACTCATATCTGCAACCTCATCACTCTTCCATGGCTTCCACCGTACTAACCTACCGTCAGGCGGAGGAGCTTTCCGCCTCGAACTACCCCTGCCCGCCCGGCTACCGCATCCCCGCCGGCTGGATGCTGAGCGCCGGAGGCGTGCCGGTCCCTCCTGTCCCCCAAGGTGTGGCGCGCCGGGCGGCCATCACGAACCACTACTACCTCGAGCTCACGCCGGAGCAGCGGATGGATCCCCGCTCGCATCCCGACTACCGCCCGACTTGGGACGCCTTCTTCATCAATCGGCATGAGAGGGCGCTCACCCGATACGAGGAGGACGGCCCGCCTCCTTCGAACTTCAACGAGGCCGGCTGTCAGCTGTGGTGGGGTGGCCGGACTCTCCAGAGCGTCATGGACTACATCACGGCCGGCGATAACCCCCGCCTGCGCTACCCTCACATCCAGTCCAGGTGTGCTCACCCGTCGAGGTGGGAGCCACGAGCGCCGTCCGATGACAGCGACGACGATGACGATTACGAGGACGAGTATTATAGGCCTAGGAAGGAGTATGACTAAGATTGTTAGGACAAATGATCCACTTTTGTCATTCCGTATAAATGATTTGTATTCGGTCGATGATATTATCAAATGATCCACTGTTGTCATTGGCAAAAAAATATTAGTTAATTCATTTTTTAATTGAAAATGGCAAAATTGTTAATAGTTTGTAGAGTTACAATAATTATTTTATAAAACATGAAATGGTTTTGGATTACTTATTCAAATTCAAGTATTTTTCATGTTGAAAGTTTTCTCAAATTCATTCGAATATTCAAATGTTTGTAGAGTTAATCCATTTGTGAATAAGTGTTTGAAAAAACAGAGAAAACAGCGCGCGAGCACATTTTTTGGCCCAGCGCGCGCAAATTTTGGGCCCATTAGTCGCGGCCCGTACCACCAGCCGCGACTAAAGCCTGTTATGCACGCGCGGGATCTAAACCCCCCTCCCCCCCTTTAGTCGCGGGGCGTGGCTAAACCCGTGACTAACGACCCACCTTTTGTCCCGGCCGGAGCCACGCCCCGCGACTAAAGGGGGGTGTATATAAGTTGCCGTCTCCCCGTTGCGTGGCTCAGACCGCGACACCGGAGGTCATTGTTGACATAGCGCCGTCAGGCTGCCAAAATTTTCCTCCACTGTCGCCTCCTGCCGCCGGCCGCTCTACTCCGCCGCGCCCGCCGCTCTCCTCCAACGCGCTCCCTTCGCCTCCGCCGCGACGTGCCCGTCGCCTCCCTCCCCGCGCGCCCGCCGTCATCGCCTCCGCCGCCGCCTGAGCCCGCCATCCTCCGCGCCCGCCGCCGTCGCCTACTCCGCCGCCCGAGCCCACTGTCCTCCGCGCCCGCCGCTCGAGCCTTCCTCCGCGCCCGAGCACGCCGCCATACGTCCTTCTCGCCGGTGGCATTTAGGTTAATTTTTATGGTAATTTTTTAGGGTAGTTTAATTTTTAGGGTAGTTTAATTTTTAGGGTCGTTTAATTTTAGGTTAAATTTTAGATTAGTTTAATTTTAGGTAGATTTTTAGGGTAGTTTAATTTTAGGTTAAAGTTTAGATTAGTTTAATTTTAGGTTAATTTTAGGTATTTAGAAATTTTGCTAAGTTAAATTGGTACTTTACAAATTTTGCTAACTTAAATTGGTACTTTATAAATTTTGCTAAGTTAAATTGGTATTACTTTTTAAGTGTAAAAATAGAAATTTTGCTAAGTTAAATTGGTATTACTTTTTTAGTGTAGAAATAGAAATTTTGCTAAGTTAAATTGGTATTATATTTTTAGTGTACAAATAGAAATTTTGACTTAGGTGTTTTTAGTTTATTGTTCTCGGCGACGATGTCCCTGTTGGAAAGAGGGGTGATGTGCGGGACTGGGCTCCGCCAGGCTGGCACTGGGAGGTGCTACCTTCCGGGACGCGCGGCTTGGTGAGGAATCCGGGTGATGTCGTCGATCCGGATCTTCTTTGGTGGCAGTCGCGTGGGCCACGCTCGGCGCAGAGGGTGCCAGCACCCGAGGAGGTGGTCCGTCGCCGTATCAGAGAGGCGGACGAGCACGTCCGTCGCTACATGTATCTATTGGATAGGCATTATAGCAATAGCTGGTCGTTTTTTCCAGAGGGTTCCTTATCATGTGAGCTATGACCCTGTGAGGGTTCCTTCTCTTTGGATGTGCGGCGCCGGCGGCTCAGGAACCGGTCGAAGTTAGTTTGAGAGGTTCATGCATGGAGATGTATTAGTGATATTATTCACGATGTTTTAGTTTTTAAAAATAATGGACCCGAGCTATGTAACTGGATTATTCTAGATGTATTTGTGATATTATTCGTGGTGTATTTTTATGTACTGTTTGTATGTAGTATTATTTTATTAGTATTTTTATGTACTAGTAGCAATATTGTATGCGATAATGATATTGTGTGTATTTTGCAGAAACTATGGATCCACCTAGTCCGATCCGCAGAGACCTAACACAAGAAGAAATTCTCGAGGACATAATCCACAACGCCACCGGTGCTGATCCACCAGAATCTCCCTCGATGTATCTGAACCCATCCGGTGAGGGTGAAGAGGTCGACCAAAATGAGGGGGAAGCCGACAACTCTGATGATGGAGAAGGCGACGGCTCCGATGATGGACCCTTAATGAAGTCCGGCGAGGTATATATATGAAGTCCGATGATCAGTAGATGCATTAATTGAGTTGTATATATATGAATTGACGAATGTTTTTCTCATAGGCCTCCACATCGAGCAAATGTTCCAAACGAGGCCCGGCCAAAAAGTTGGCCGCATCTGCGCATTATACAATTACAAAGATATCACCACTGGGCGAACCGTTGGAACCCATAAAGGTTGCAAAGAAATTTGTAAAACAATGCGGAGTTATGGTTAGGGATCGCGTCCCGATCACCGTTCGAGAGTGGAGTAAGCCCAAAGGGGTGGGAAATTATGAGTATGTCGCCGAAAGGTACAAAGATGGTCTTTGGAATGACCTCATGGCACATTTCACCCTCCCAGAATGTCAGGAAGAGGACGACACAGCTGCATTGAGGGACAAAGTCAAGGTGTTTACTCTTGAGAAGATGGCCGAACTGTTCCGGCAGTGGAAGAAAACATTATGGCAACAGTATCAGAAGACAATAGTGCTCCAAATTTTGAAGGCTATCTAGTGAAGCAGAAGGCTTACTGGGATGCATTTGTGAAGTACAAGAAGTCAGAAGATGCTACGGAAAAGTCAACACGAGCCAAGACAAATGCTGGGAAAAAATATCACCATAAGCTCAGGAGAGGGGGCTACGTGACTGCCATGCCAAAGTGGGATAAAATAGAGGAAGCGCTGCTTGGTAAAGGGATCATTCCAGAACCAATTCGCGACGAATGGGAACAGAGGGCAAGAAATTTTTTCCTTGCGCATGGGAGTGAGTATGACAATGAGATAGGGGATCTTGTTTGCAGTGAGGGGATTAGGGTACCCAGGGAGACATGGCTGAAAGTGGTGAAAGAAATTAAAGAGGGGAAAACAAAGTTCCGCCCCGATAGAGAGAAAGACTTGCTGACAAAGGTCCTCGGGAATCCAGAGCACGGAGGACAACACGAGGCCTTAGACCTAGTTATCCCTGGGAGATTGGGTTTCCCAAAGACAAAGATACTTATAGAAGCCGATCGAGAGCAAAGAAGCGACGGGAGGAGGAGGAAGACAAGTTCAACCAGTTGCTAGCAAGAATTGACAAGCAGCAGCAGATCGATGAACTTAGAGGAGAGCGCCTTCAAGATCCTGCACTCGATATTACCGCCGGCCCATCTCTGCGGAGAAGCAGTGTGGCTGAATTAGAGGTCCCGTCTGATGGTGCACGGATGATAGATGGCGGTCCTAGCTACCCCGTGGATGGAATCAAGGAGCAGATATCTTGTGAGCTCCATCAGAAGGTGAAGAACATATCCCTGAAGGTGGCAGTCGGAAGTGCTTTACCTTGTCCACATGAGGCACGTTGGCATGGCCGTGAGATTCCAGCTGGCTATGCTAAAGTCACGGTGGATGAAATCGTAATGGGGGGTTTGACTCAATGGAGCTTGACATCGCTGGATCTAAAGGTGAGAGGACACTCGGAGAAGTACTGGGTGGTATCATTCTATGGGACAAGAACAACATCAAGCTTCCAGGCTCGGCGCCAAGGCCAACACCGCCTTCGAGTCGTCGCAGGTCACCATCACCTACAAGAAGCCCACCCCAAGACTATGATCAACATAGGGTGAGTCCATCTCGATCTCCGCCACCGGACTTGGGTCGGCCGTCTTCGCCGCCGCCTTTGCCAGCTAAGGACAATAAGCGGAAGCGTGCTTCGTCGCTGAGTACTAAACAACGCAGCAGCCCAAAACGAAAAAGGTCGCCCTCCCAAGAGTACCTCATAAGAATCTTCCCATCAGACCTTACGATCACACTGACGGGGAAAACGCAGCGATCGTAAAGGCTCAAACTGATGCGCATTTTGCAAAGAAGAAAACAGAGCCCGCCCCGGTATACACCGAGAAGGAAAAAGTGTGGGCAGTTGATTTTCTGAACACAAAATCGCAATATGAGTTCCACCATAAGCCAGATGACTATGCACGTCAACTTCAGAAGGAAGCGGCGAAGGGCAATTCAAAAAAGTGCAAGCGGGAGCAAAGCAAGTGAAAGTGCAAGCGGGAGCAAAGCAAGTAAAAGTGCAAGCGGAAAAAGAAGGGACGTTCCCCAGCTCGAAGAACAGGCCAAACAATCGATCCCACCCCTCGAGGTGTTATCCAAAGACGTTCCCTAGGCGCAGCAGCAGGATTTGGGAGAAGCTGCAAAGTTGGCGGCCGTTATGGGTGTGACTGTTGCTGAACTGCTAGGTTCCGAAGACGACAAGTTANGACATCGCTGGACCTGAAGGTGAGAGGACACCCGGAGAAGTACAGGGTGGTATCATTCTATGGGACAAGAACAACATCAAGCTTCCAGGTTCGGCGCCAAGGCCAACACCGCCTTCGAGTCGTCGCAGGGCACCATCACCTACAAGAAGCCCACCCCAGGACTATGATCAACACAGTGCGAGTCCATCTCGATCTCCGCCACCGGACTTGGGTCGGCCGTCTTCGCCGCCGCCTTCGCCAGCTAAGGACAATAAGCGGAAGCGTGCTTCGTCGCTGAGTACTAAATGACGCAGCAGCCCAAAACGAAAAAGGTCGCCCCTCCCAAGAGTACCTCATAAGAATCTTCCCATCAGACAGTATGATCGCACTGACGAGGAAAACGCAGCAATCGTAAAGGCTCAAACTGATGCGCATTTTGCAAAGAAGAAAATAGAGCCCGCCCCGGTATACACCGAGAAGCAAAAAGCGTGGGCAGTTGATTTTCTGAACACAAAATCGCAATATGAGTTGCACCATAAGCCAGATGACTATGCACGTCAACTTCAGAAGGAAGTGGCGAAGAGAAATTCCAAAAAAAGTGCAAGCGGGAGCAAAGCAAGTAAAAGTGCAAGCGGGAAAAGAAGGGACGTTCCCCAGCTCGGAGAACAGGACAAACAATCGATCCCACCCCTCAAGATGTTATCCAAAGACGTTCCCCAGGCGCAGCAGCAGGATTTGGGAGAAGCTGCAAAGTTGGCGGCCGCTATGGGTGTGACTGTTGCTGAACTGCTAGGTTCCGAAGACGACAAGTTACCCACGGCTAATGTAGTCCCTACATATGTCCCAGGGAAGCCTTTGGTCAGCGAACAGAAGTTGAAACAACTGCCAACACAAATGCGAAATTTGCATCAATGGTACTTGAGAGAGGTAAAGGGGGTCAGAATAATGATCGTGGCGAAAGTCCGACAAGAGTACTTCTTCCGACCCGAAGAGGTCCATGTTGATTTTTCAGAACTCTACCAGTTATACAATTTCGATGCCCTCGACAAATCTCTCATGAGTTGCTATTGTCTGTAAGTTGTTGAATTCATTGTCTACATATAACTTGTTCAGTTCATTGCATTTGTAATTATTCTCATTATATATATCCTTTTGTACTCTATATTATGCAGAATGAAGATGCAGGCTTGTAAAAGAAAGGTCTATAGTGTTGGGTTCATTGACCCAGATAAAGTACATGTAGAAACGCTAACGACGAAACCCGACGAGACGGCGGGAAACCTTCTAAGGTTTCTAACGGAGCAACATTACTGTGACCACATATTGTTTCCTTACAACTTCAAGTGAGGGTCTTACTCTATTGTACACATTCACTTTTGCTTTCTCGATGTTAAGTGTAATTGATGAGTTACTGACGTATATATAAATGTGTGCAGCTTTCACTGGATTCTGCTAGACATACAAGTTGATAAGGGAATAGTTGATGTCATGGACCCATTAAAGAGAAACCTGGAAGAGTTCCGCAACATGCAGGACATGCTCCAGAGGTAATATTCGCGCTATATCGGTCTCTTTCGTTGATTTCATGAGATATCAGGTAATGAATTAACTCATTCATTAATTCATTTTCTTTGCCGGGCAGGGTTTGTAACCGGTTCAAGAGTGTGGTGATGGGTTCCTTTAGTGAGAAGCTGACGTTTACTCCGGTATTGGTAAGTAGTACGAGATATGACCGCACATCTCTTTACTTCTAGTTTCAGTACAGTTATTATTTTGATGCTAGATTATTATTTTGATTGAATTCTATTCTCGTAAAGTGCGCGAGGCAGCCATCGGGGACGCATCTATGTGGATACTACGTTTGCGAGTTTATTCGTACGTTTACCACTGAGCACAAAGATTATAGAGTCGACGCAAGAAATACGTTCACAATATTATTTTATTACCTCACTTTTTGTTATCTTGATTGATGTTCATATTGATCTCTTTTTCTTATATAGTTTGAGAGAATGCGGGAAAAGGTCCTACTGGAGCAACGCGTAATAGCAATTGCAGAGGAACTGGCGGGATTTTTGCTGAAAGAGATGGTAGACGATGTCGGAGAATTTAGTGTGAATAATTGGCGCAACCGATGATCCCGGGCCGTGTAATCGAATAGACGGGCTTAGTCCCGGTAATTGTGATCTCCCTGTAACTATCAAAGTTGTATATATTTGTATGCTCGATCGTGTACGGTATGTGGTAGCGTAGAAATATACGAAAACTATTTTGAAATGAAGAAAAGAAATGAATAAAATAAAACAAAATGAATTCTCTGCCGCGGCACAGAAAGTGCCCAAATTTATGCCGCGGCAGAGAATTAGTAAACCCTAACCAAAATGAATTCTCTGCCGCGGCACAGAAAGTGCCCAAATTTCTGCCGCGGCAGAGAATTAGTAAACCCTAAACCCTAACCAAAATGAATTCTCTGCCGCGGCACAGAAAGTGCCCAAATTTCTGCCGCGGCAGATAATCATTAGTCGCGGCCCGTTATACGAACCGCGACTAAAGGTTCTGCCCCCAGCACGGCCAGGTTGAGGACCATTTGTCCCGGCTGGTGACAGGTCCGTGACTAATGGTTGGACCATTAGTCCCGCCTCCGCTGTCACGGTTGGCCAACCGCGACAAAAGGCCCTCACGGCCCGGGACAATAGGGCCAGTCTCCACTAGTGCACGTACATGAGACACGACTATGTGCTCCAATGGCCCCGCCCGTGGTCGAGGAGGAGGAGTCTGACGACGACAAGGAGGCGCAGATCCAGCATGCCATCGAGCTTGAGGAGTTCAAGGAATGGACGGACCTCTCCGTGATGGTGTACGTCTCGGCTGCGGAAGCCAGGGAACGTGCCACCACCACTACCGCAGGAGGAACCAGATCCTGCAACATGCTTGCCTCTGAACTGTACGGCCAGTCATGGTCGTGGACTAGCACATGTCACAGAAATCAGAGCCACATCAGGAGGAGAAGGTGTGGCCGCCTACACCACCGCGCTTAGTATGGCCACCGCCTGTGTCGACGGCACCACAACAGAAGGTCCGCCTCCACCTCCGAAGGAAGCATGGCCATGACTGGCTCCAGTCTTTATCAAGCTCACCACCGTCGACGATGACGAGTAATCTCTGGCAAGCCGGGTGCTGCGACGGCCAGATCTAAAGTTTTATGTATTTTTTGATAAATGTAATAGATAATGTTCACTTTTAAGAAAATGAAGTGCGTCAGCTCGACGGGTCGTTAGTGCTCCCGCGCGCTAAACGGGATGCCATAAACTGAATAAGTGGGATATTTTTAGCGGGATGGGTGGTGGGCTTGGTGGGCAAGAGTGTCCCATTTACATCGTTACTTGTACTCCCTCCGATCCATAAAAAGTGTCGCCTAGTTAGTATAAAGTTTGTATTAACTTAGTAGAAAACAAACGAGATACTTTTTATGGTTCGGAGGGAGTATATATAATACTGAATTAATCTAATAATCGACGTGTTGGTTAAATTTTGTGATGCCTGATCAGATATGAAGATGAGGACAACAACAAAGATAAATATCTTTTGCAAGACTATTGATTAATTATTGATTGAAGTTTCAACATACCTATTGTTTAAAATATTATCAACTTGTAGAACGAGTATGGTGGTCGTAGTGCTAAATTTAAGTTAATAGATTTCCACAAAATAACTAATGCAAAATATAAATTTCATATCTTCCCGTTGTACGTAATTGCCAAACATATCTCATGTCATTCGCTCGCGCCGGCATGTATAAATCCTGGCTCCGCCCATGACTAGCTAGTGCTACAATTATAGATTCCACGCTAACTCTATTAGCTTCTTGCTTATCCATGGAGCTACCAACGCCGAGAAAAGCCGCGGCCATGCCATGGTTGCTGCTTCTCTGCCTAGCTACCAGCGGCGTGCTGCAAGGTCTTGCGCAGTCGTCTACCTCAGGTACGCATGCAAAATGAACGGGACTGGAGGAAGCTTGCACGATTACATGGTTTACGTTCATGGTTAATTTGTACAGTACTTCATGCATGCAGGTTTCATAAGTATAGACTGCGGCCTCCAGGGAGAGACGGGCTACGTAGAAGGTGGCACCGCGTTATCCTACACCACGGACGCCGGCTTCATCGACGCCTACGCCGGCTCAAACCACAACGTCGCCGCCGAGTTCATCGTCCCGTCGGTCGCCAGGATGTGGTACACCGTGCGCAGCTTCCCCGGTGCGCGCGGCGCGCGCAGCTGCTACACTCTCGGCTCGCTCGTGGCCGGATCCAAGTACCTCATCCGAGGAAATTTCTACTACGCCAACTACGACGGCCTCAACAGGCCGCCCACCTTCGACATGTACCTCGGCGTCGACTTCTGGAGGACGGTGAACCTCACGGCTAGAGTGGTGTATGCGGAGGCCATCGTGGTGGCGCCGCGCGACTCCGTGCAGGTTTGCCTTGTAAACACCGGCGGCGGGGTGCCGTTCATCTCCGGGTTGGATCTGAGGCCGCTGAAGAAGAAGCTCTACCGGCATGCCAACGCTAAGCAGGCCCTGGTTTTGGTCCGTAGAATCAACTTCGGGTCCGCTAAGACTATCAGGTGAGAGAGAGAGAAATCGTAATTCCTCCAATGGAGGAGCTATCAGCTAAGAAATTAAGCACAGCTGATCTATGGATTGTTGAAATATTCCTGCATAGGTACCCTGCTGATCCGTATGACAGGCGCTGGTCCCCTTTCCGGAACACCACACCTACTCCCTGGGATGTGATATCGACGGCGATGGCGGTGCAAATTAATGACAACGGATTCCAGCCGTCCAGGCAGTGATGCAGACGGCCATCACGACCGGGAACCTCGCCACCGACATAAAGTTTACCTTGAGCCTCCGGAGTTCCCCTGGTGACCGGTCCCTGGGGTACGTCCATACGTTGTACTTCTCTGAACTCCTCAGCAGTAATGCACTGCGGCAGTTCAACGTCCACCGGAATGGTTTTCGGACCACGACAGCCTACACCCCGCCATACTTAGCCAACGATTATCTGTTCTCAAGACAGCCCTTTGAAGTCAGCGAGTACAAGATCTCCCTCAAAGCCACCACGAACTCGACGCTGCCACCCATCATAAACGCCATGGAGCTATTCTCCGTCGTCCCAACCCTCACCGTGGGCACCGATTCACAGGACGGTATGTGCGAGCATATATACTCACCTAGTATATATGTAGGTTGTTTCTCCCTTTTCGTCAGTTCGGACTTTTGACCTAGAAATTATCTTTGGTTACAGTATCTGCCATTACTGCGATCAAGGGCATGTATCAGGTGCAGAAGAACTGGATGGGTGACCCGTGCGTTCCCAAGACTATGGTCTGGGATGGCTTAAATTGCAGCTTTGCCGACTCCAAACCCCCAATTATCTCAAACGTGTAAGCATCTCTACTCTACTCACTTATATATTGTGCGGTAAAAGTTAAACTGAAGCCACTTAATTTGGTCTCCGTTGTAGAAACATGTCCTTCAGTGGTCTGAATGGTGCTATATCACCTAACTTCGCAAATCTCAAGGATGTTCAATACCTGTACGTTCTGTGTGCCATGGATATATAAATTATATCCTCTCTTCTAGTATTGTTTTTGTTAAAAGAATTATCGCTCCATATGTTGCAGTGATCTGTCAAACAACAATTTGATAGGTTCAATTCCAGATGCCCTTTCACAGTTACCATCATTAGTATTTTTGTAAGTTTCACCACATTTATGATCAATTTAATTTCAATGTTCCCATGCTACATTTTTCAGCTCATGTCAATATTGTTTTATTTTCTATAGAGATCTCTCAAACAACAAGCTCAATGGATCAATTCCCTCCGGACTTCAAAAACAAAATCAAGCTGGCTCCTTGGATCTAAGGTCATTTTTTGTCATTTTTTCGATTTCATCCAACCTGGTTCTCAATAAGTTTGATTAAGCAACTTCGTTTCATTTCCTTTCAGATATGGCAACAATCCGGACCTCTGTTCTGATACCTCATGCAAGCTCGATGAAGGAGATAGCAAAGGAGGCAAAAACAAACTAGCCATCTACATAGGTGTTCTTATAGTTGTGATTATGACGTTAGTTCTAGTGGCAATTTTATGCCTTTGCTTGAAAAGAAGAAGAAAGCGAGGGGAGTCTTTAAATTGGAGTGAGCACAAATTAACATTCTCTTTTCCACTTCCCCATCCATGAAAACCAAGTACTGATTTTTGTTGTGGTATTCGTTGCTTCCATAGGATCAATCAAAAACTCTGTAGAGCCGACAAATGATGGCGACGGGAATATTTCACTTGAGCTTGAGAACCGTCAGTTCACGTACATGGAACTGGAGACGATAACAAACAACTTCCAGCGACAGCTTGGGCGAGGAGGATTTGGCTATGTCTTCCACGGCTCCCTAGAAAATGGCACTGAGGTGGCAGTAAAGTTGAGGTCACATTCTTCAAATCAAGGTGTCAGAGAGTTCCTTGCAGAGGTATAACTTCTGGTTGCTAGACAGAAATCTCTACCATGAAATTTCACCAAGTCATGATCACTTCTTCAGGCTCAAGTTTTAACACGGATTCATCACAAGTATCTGGTGTCCATGATTGGTTTCTGCACGGATCGGGAGCATATGGCACTTGTCTATGAGTACATGCCTCAAGGAACTCTACAGGAGCACATTGCAGGTTTGTTGTTGTTAATTTGATAGTGTAGCTTTAGAATTTGATCGGTATATGCAATAAAATATGTGCACTGTAGCTAGATCATGTCAAAGCACAAAATGATGGAGTGTTACTTCTGTTATTATTTATAAATGACCATCTGATATAGAGGTTGGTCTGAAATTTACGATTCTTTATATATTTGCAGGAGAAGGTGGCAACGGACGAGGCTTACCCTGGAGACAAAGACTCCGAATCGCACTTGAATCTGCGCAAGGTATACACCACTGAAAATGCATGCAATGACCTACTGTTGAATATGTTGTAATTAAAGAATCTTGAGCATTGGCTGGAATGGTGATGTGTAGGGCTGGAGTACCTACACAAGGGGTGTAGCCCACCTATAATTCACAGGGATGTGAAAACTACCAACATCTTATTAAACGCGAAGCTGGAGGTCAAGATTGCCGATTTTGGCTTGTCCAAGGCTTACAACTGCGACGATGACACCCACCTAACCACCAACATATTTGCAGGCACATATGGATATGTAGATCCAGAGTACGTTCATCTTCTCCAAAATAACCTCTATGAATAATCCAGTGCTTTCTGAGTAAACGTACAAGTTTGCAGGTATCAGAGAACAATGCAGCCGTCGACGAAGAGCGACGTGTACAGCTTTGGTGTCGTGCTGCTAGAGCTAGTCACTGGGAAGCCGGCCATCTTGCATACCCCGAGCCCATCACCCTCATTGACTGGGCACGGCAGCGGCTTGCCCAGGGTGACATTGACGGCGTGGTGGATGAACGTATGCAAGGTGATTATGACATCAATGCCGTTTGGAAGACCACGGAGATTGCGCTCAAGTGCACTGAGAGATCGCCCCTGCAGCGGCCTTCCATGACAGACGTCGTGATGCAGTTACAGGAGTGTCTCGATCTCGAGGAGGGCTCCACGGGAGGTGACAGTGGATTTTACACCGGTAGTGGCATTGGTGGCATGAACCCAAACATGGGTTATAGCGCTACTAGCCAGGAAAATGCTATTTTGAGATAGAGTATAATTATACAGGCAAGATATTCCTATCCTGCAGCTACACGATGAAGACATTAACTACAGGAATGAGTGTAGTTGCTAACTCTTGCTAAAAATGTAGGGACGGATTTTCGAGGAACAAACACTTTGGTCGTGCTTCTCCCAGTGCCTTGCCGGGCTCACCGGTTTATCGCGGTGCTACTTCGTCCGATGCTTCGTTTGGTGGTGGTTCTGGTGGTGGCTCTACTGCAGCCGCGCCGCGCCGTCCGTCGCCTGTTTTCATCAGGGGAGATCTTGGGTACACCCCGTCTCCACCACGATGATCTTTCTGCTGGTCGGTCGCCTAGAGGTCGCATGTTCTCACCGCATCTCCTTCATAGATGTAGAACTCTATCGGATTGATGGAACCATGTATCGTATTGATGTTTGTATGCACTTGATGGTGTTATTACTGTTGTTATTATGCTCATAATATTTCTGTTATTATTTCTGTATTTTCGTTGCAATTGTGCTACTAAAACAACCAAAAAAAAAACGGCAGCGGCTACGCCAACGCATTGCCGTCGGCATAGGCCTAGCGATGACCAAATGGACATTTCTGTGCCGACGGCTGTGCCGTCGGCGTAGCCCCTCCTCTAGGCCGAGCCCCTCCTCTAGGCACGTGTGGGCCCTACCTTCCCAACGCCGACGGCGCATACACCGACGGGGCTGGTCTGGCCGTCGGCCCCGACCTACGCCGACGGCAATCTGTACGCCGACGACAAATATCTCTACGCCTACGGCGCACTACGCCGACGGTTTTTCGGGCCTATGCCGACGGTGAAAAGCCGTCGGCGTATAGCCTTGTTCCTGTAGTGATTCTCGCCAATCCAGTCCAATAGCCACCATGAATTCTCTTATTTCATGATCAGATCTGTAGGAGATATTTTTTAACATGTTGCTTTTACCTAGGTGAGTAATGTTCCCGCCATATGAAGTGACCAGTTCAATTATCTTGTAATAAGTTCATCTTAGTTGTGGTTCTTTCCTGAATTATCTCCTTGGCATCTATATTTCAAATCAACATTATTCGATCGTATGATATATAATATGTTGAAATGAAATATGAAAGAGAATAAAAATGTTTTTGATTTACAAACAACTTTCGACCCGGGGTATCCTTAGTAGCTTGCTTAGTGAAAAGTAGGCGAGGGTGTGTACGGCGGCCTTATAGCCAACAAGGTCGTCGTGCACCGTCAAAATGACACACGGCGAGAGAAAGTCGGGGCACATGCACAAGACTCCGCCGCCCTAGAGAGGCGTCAAGGGAATCCCCTGCCGCCGCCGCCATCCTCCCCCCTTAGGCTTTGCCTAGCGGCGGCCCCGCGGCGGCTTGGGCAGGAGCGGAGGAGCCGACTCGGAAGGTTGTATTAGGAACTCTCGGTTTTTCCTTGTACTTCGTAGTATATTTGTACTTTATATTTTCAGTGAGTGTACTTTGCACTATGGTTTTTATTATACTTTATATACTTTGGTTGTTAATATTCTTGTAACGTTTTGAATTGGTTAGTGTACTTTGTATTTCGGTTTCTGGTATACCTGCACTTTGTACTTCGCGTGTTTTTAAATTTCGTGAGAGATTTTTTTTTTTTTTAACCTGCGCGCTCCGTTTCCCGTGAGTCATACCCGCAACAGTTTCACCACGGTAGATTTTTTCTTCTTTTTTGAGAATCGTTTCACCACGGTAGATGGAATTCTAACATCCGAGGCCCATACAGAAAGCACACCAGGCCGACACCCATGTCCTAAGCCCACGAATCCTCTCCAGCACGGACGGTAGAGCCCACCAAGAAATGACCAAACCACCCCCAACCCCAGCACTCCCCCGCACACGGTCGTCCCGTAATTACCCCGAACATCGAGCACCAAATCCGCCATTTCCCCGGGGCCCGTGGTCTGAAAACGGAAACCGCACTGGCTCTATCACACACACTCCACGCACGCACTCAGCTCCAGCAGCACACAGCGCCTCCCTCCTCCCTCAGAGCAGAGCCCAGCGGAGCTAGTTTTGCGGCGGCTAGGGTTTTACTCCTCCCCCTCGCTCGCTCCCTCCAGAACCCTAACCCTTCCTCCCGCCCGTACGTCCATGGTGCCGGCCTCCTGCTAGATTTGCTCGCGCCGGCCGGGGTTTAGTCTAGGGTTTCGGAGCTCGTGCGGCGGCGGCGGCAGAAATGACGTCCAACCAGTTCGATCTCCTCGGGGACGTCGACAACGACGACCCCTCGCAGCTCATCGCCGCCGCCGAGAAGAAGGCCGCCGCGGCGCCCAAGCCGGCGCCGGCCGCCGCCAAACCGGCCGCCAAGCTCCCCACCAAGCCCCCGCCGCCCGGGCAAGCCGGTGAGCTTCGATTATCCCCCTTGCTTCCGATGCGTCCCTCCGTCGATGCGTTCGTCCTCGGATTGCCGGATCTCGAGATGGTTCTGGTTCGCATTTGACTGTTGCTCTGATTGCAGTGGAGGAGGCGAGGAACTTCAGAGACGGGGCCGGGCGCGGGAGAGGCGGCCGCGGAGGCAGGAACGGCCCGAGGCGCGACTACGGGGACGCTGACGCCAACGGCTTCGAGGGAGGCTACGGTGGTGGCGGCTTTGGGGGCGGAGCAGTGGCCCGCGGTGGTGAGGACGGCGAGGGGAGGGGCCGCGGGCCGCGCCAGCCGTACCGTGGAGGAGGAGGCGGCCGCCGCGGCGGGCACGCCGAGGGGCAGACCGCGGACGAGTTCGGGCGCCCGCACCGGTCCTACGAGCGCCGCAGCGGCACCGGACGCGGCTACGGGATGAAGCGCGACGGGGCTGGCCGTGGCAACTGGGGAACCGCGACCGATGAAGGGCTTCCGCAGTTAAGATTGGTCACGTTTTAGCTTTGGGTTGCATATATGGCCTGCTGTGATGTGTATATGGAGTCTGATGGTTTTGTGTGATTGATGATGATCAGGGAGAATGTGGAGGCTGTTAACACTGAAGAGACTGCTGCTGTGGCAGAGGATGAGAAGAAGCCTGAAGATGCACCGCAGACCGAGGCTGAGAAGGTCAAGGAGGGTGCAGAGAATGAAGAGGAAGAAAAGGAGGCTGAGGAGGACAAGGTATATTTCTGAAATCTTCTTTTATCTGATTGCTTTGCATTGTGTGTTGGCATGTACATTTTAGTATTGGTGACAATTGTGATATGGTAACTGTCTTGCTGGACTGGACATACCAGATATCATGTTTTACAAGCTTGGTAGTGTATATGCTATTCTAGGGATGTAATGCGGTTACTTAAACCAGTCTAGATGTTTGCTATACACCTGCTTGCCCTTTTTCACAGTACAGAAATGGTTTAAAGTTGCCCTCCACTTTGAAGGCTTACCTGTTTTTGGTAGGGAATAATGATATATGGCCATTCCAATGAGTCCGACTCTCATAAATGGGCTAGTGCTTACTGTATTAGGTTTACCTGACAGATAGTTGGTTCATA